>SJYU01008555.1:0-43757 GCA_006410795.1 Tragelaphus strepsiceros
CTCTTAGTGCGCGACGCAGCCGGCGGGGCGCTCTTAGTGCGCGACGCAGCCGGCAGGGCGCTCTTAAATGGCGCGCCGGTCGCGGGCAGGCGAGGTCGCTCTTAAATGGAGCCTCTGGTGTTGCCAAAAGGAACTCCAATCTCCATTCGAGTTGTAAGGGGGAACTGGGGATTACTCTAGAGTCACTGCAGGGCAAATAGACTTCATCTAGGCTTCTGACCAGAAATTCCGTGTTCATCCCCACGGCAACAGGCATTTCGAGGTTGCATTCAAGGTTCACCTGCGCGAGTCAGGCCTCGTCTCAAGTTGACGCAAAGAAATTCGTTCTTCTCTCGAGTTGTGACAGGTATCTCTTGGAGCCCATTGATGGCCTAAATGGAGTCAAGCCACCTGCGAAATTTTGAGAGGGAACAGGAGATTGCTCACTAGGCCCTGCAGGAAAAGAAGGCATGCATCTCCCGATAACAGGGTAATCTCGCGTTTTTTCTCGAGCTCTGGCGCGATGTGTGGGATTTCTCTCGAATGAAGACAGGGAGCTCAGGTAGACCCTCATGTCGCCCCACGGAAGTCATGTCTCCATTCGAGTTGCTAGTGGAAGTGCAGCATTCCTCTCGAGTCACGGCAGGGGACTTGGGACTCAAGACATGATGAAGAGGGAATCTCGAGGACTTTCTCGAGTTGCAGCAAGAAACCCTGGGTTCACTTGACTTGTGACGGTCACAGCAGGGAACATCTCCTGGTGCATATAAGAAGTCAGGAATACTGTGGACTTGAGAGGGTTGTCTTGGGACACCCCTGGGTTCGGTGCAAGGGAAGACGGCCTCATCTTGAGTTGAGGTGGTAATCCCAGGGTTCTTCTCCTGTTCTGACATCCATATCGGGGTCTTTGCAGATTTTGAACAGGGAGTCAGGTCTCGCATTTTGTGGAGGCATGGAACTCTGCTTGCCTCTAGAGTTGTTCATGTGGTGTCATGCCAGTTGTCGAGTTATTTTTGGAACCTATGACTTTTTCGGGATGATGCTAGCAGGGTGTCAGTGCCCCTTCGTGTTGTGACTTTAACCTCAGTGTACATTCAAAGAGGTGCCCAGGCATAGGGTCTTATCTTGAGTGAATGGGGAAATCTGTGTCTTTTAGAATGTGACATGACCCACTAGGATCCTCACGAGTTTCAATGTGAGACTGGTCTCCTTCTGAGGAGGGAAGTGAAGTTTGGGATCCCTTTGAAGAGAAAGCAGGGAAATTGGCCCTCATGTTGAGATCAGGAAGGGAAGAGGTGCTCAGATATTTTGTGCCTGGAAATTCAGTGTTATTCTCGAATGAGATAGGTATATCATGGAATTTTTGAGTTGCATCAAGGGTATGAAGTACCATTTCGAATTTGAAGAGGGAAAGTGAAATTTCTATAGAGACAATGCAGAGGGAAAAGGTGTCATCTCGCCATGACGGGGGAACCTCGTGGTATATCTTGAGTTGCGGTGGGAATCTCAAGTTATGACCCTGAACTCAGGGAGCCTCTGAGGTTGCCCAGGATAGTTCCATCTCCATTCAAGTTGTGAGGGGGAGGTGGGGATTGCTCTCATGTCACTGCCGGACAAATACACCTCTTCCCGGTTTGTGTCCAGAAATTCCGTGTTCCCCTCCAGTGGCGAAAATGATTTCTGGGTTGCATTCAAGTTTCATCCGGGGATTCAGGCCTCGTCTCTAGTTGAAGCAAAGAACTCCCCTCTCTTCTTGAGTTGTGACTGGAATCTCTTGGAGCCCATTGTGTGGCCTAAAGGGAGCCAAGCCTTCTGTGCAGTTTTGAGAAGGGACACGGGATTGCTCTCTAGGGCCTGCAGGAAAAGAAGGGCCTGATCTCTTGATGTCTGCAGAATCTCGTGGTTTTTCTCAAGCTGAGGTTCAAAGTGTGGGGTTTCCCTTTAGACTATGACGGGGAACTCAGGGAGTCTCTCGTCTGGCCCCAGGGAAGTCCAGTCTCCATTCTAATTGTAGGGGGGGGGAGCCCGATAGTGCTCTCGAGTCACGGCACTGGAATAGGACCTCAAGATGTGTTGAAGGGTGAATCTTGAGGTCTTTCTCTAGTTGTGGCAGGAAACCCTGCGTTCTCTCGACTTGTGAAAATGACCTCAGGGAGGTTCTCATGGTGCTTCTGGGAAGGCAGGATGCTGTGGAGTTGACAGGGGCTTCTTGGGACTGCACTGGTGTCAGTGCAATGGAAGACGGCCTCATCTTGAGTTGAGGCAGGAATCTCAGGGTTCCTCTCCTGTTCTGACATTGATCTCGGGGTCTTTGCCAATTTGGAACAGGGAGTCAGGCCTCATCCTTTGTTAAGGCGTGGAACTCCACTTGCCTCTCAAGTTGTTCATGGGGTGTCAGGCCACTAGTCGAGTTGTATTTGGAACCTGCGTCTTTTTCGGGAGGATGCAACTGTGGTGTCAGTGTCCCTTCATCTCGTGACTTCATCATGGGGGTTACATTCAAAGAGGTGCCCAGACATCAGGACTTATCTTGAGTGGACGGGGAAACTGGTGTCTTTCGGAATGTGGCATGACCCACGAGGTTTCATCTGGAGTTTCCATGTGAGACTGGTCTCTTCCTGAGTTGGGACGGGAAGTTTGGGATCCCCAGGAAAGGGCAATCTCCATCTGAGTTGTGAGGGGGAGCTGGGGATTGCTCTTGAGTCACTGCAGGGAAAATAGACCTCATGTATTCTTCTGTCCAGAAATTCCATGTTCGTCTCCAGTGGCGAAAGGGTACTCAGTGTTGCATTCAAGTTTCCCCCGTGGAGTCAGGCCTCATCTCCATTTTAAGCAAAGAACTAAACTCTCTTCTGGATTGGCAACGGGTATGTCTTGGAGCCCATTGATGGCCTAAAGGCCATTAGGCTTCTTATCGTGTTTCAGTGGGAGACAGGTCACCTCCTAAGGTGCATGGGGAAGGTCAGCAACTCTTTCCAGACAAAGCAGAGGAATCAGCCCTCATGTCGAGATCAGGAGGGAAGCCTCATATGAAATTTTGACAGGGGACTTGGAATTGCTCTCTAGGCCCTGCAGGAAAAGAAGACATTCATCTCGCGATGATGGGGGAATATCATTTGTTTTTCTCGAGCACTGGTGCAAAGTGTGTGGTTTCTCTCGAGTTACGACATCGAACTCAGGGAGCCTCATGTGGCCCACGGGTGGTTTTGTGTTGAGGCACAGAACTCAGCTTGCCCCTCGAGTTATTCATGGGGTATTAGGCTACTTGTCGAGTTATATTTGCAACCTGCATCTTCTCCACAGTATGCAACTGTGGTGTCAAAGCCTCTTTGTGTTGTGACTTCATCCTCGGGTTTACATTCCAAGAGGTGACTGGGCATCAGGACTTATCTTGAGTGGACGGGATAATCGGTGTCTTTCAGAATGTGGCATGACCCATTAGGCTTCCTATCGAGTTTCAGTGGGAGACAGGCCACCTCCTAATGTGCGTGGGGAAGGTCGCCAACTCTTTCCAGACAAAGCAGGGGAATCAACCCTCATGTAGAGATCAGGAGGGAAGAAGGGGCTCAGCTTATGCTGTGCCAGGAGACTTAGTATTCCTCTTGAAGGAGACCGGTATGTGGGGCAGCATTTTAAGTTTTATCAAGGGCATCAAGTTTCGATTCCTTGTTCAAATGGGTACATGGGATGTCTTTCAAGACAGTTCAGCGGGAAAGTGCCTCATCTGGCGATGACTAGGCAACCATATGGATTTTCTGGACTTATGGCAGGATTCTCCAGTTATGACGGGGAAATCAGGCAACCTCTCGTGTGGCCCCAGGAAGTCCAATCTTCATTCTATTGGCGAGGGGGAGCTGGGGTTTTCGCTCAAGTCACTGCAGGACAAAGAGACCTCTTCTAGGCTTGTGCCAGAAACTCCGTGTTCCCATTCATTGGTACTAGGGATCTCGGGGTTGCATTCAAGCTTCAGCAGGGGAGTCAGGCCTCGTCTAGAGTTGAAGCAAATAATCCCCTCTCCTCTCGAGTTGCCACCACTATCTCTTGGAGCTCATTGTGTGGCCAAAAGGGAATCAAGCCTTCTGTGCAGTTTTGAGAGGGGACTCTGGATTGCACACTAGGCCCTGCAGGAAAAGAAGGGCCTCATCTGGAGATGTCTGCGGAATCTCATGGTGTTTTCTTGAGCTGCTGCTTGATGTGTGGCGTTTGTCTCGAGGTAATATGGGGAAATTAGGGAGCCTATCTTGTGGCCCCAGGGAAGTCCAATCCCCATTGGAGTGACAAGGAGGGCCCGGGATGTCTCTCGAGTCACTGCAGTGGAATCAGGCTTCAAGACTTTTTGAAGGGGTATCTCGAGGTGTTTCTCGAGTTGCTGAAAGAATCCCTAGGTTCCCTCGGCTTGTGACGGTGACCTCTGGCAGCTTCTCTTGGTGCCTATGCTGCTAATTTACTTCAGTCGTGTCCGACTGTGTGCAACCCAATAGACGGCAGCCCAACAGGCTCCCCTGTCCTTGGGATTTTCCAGGCAAGAACAATGGAGTGGGTTGCCATTTCCTTCTCCAATGCATTAAAGTGAAAATGGAAAATGAAATCGCTCAGTCGTGTCTGACGCTTAGCGACCCCATGGACTGCTGCCTACCAGGCTCCTCCATTCATGGGATTTTCCAGGCAAGAGTCCTGGAGTGGGGCACCATTGCCTTCTCCCTGCTGCCTATGAGAATGTGGGAATACTGAGCAGTTGAGAGGTTTGTCTTGGGACTCCACTGCATTCCGTGCCATGAAAGAGGACTTCGTCCTGAGTTGAGGCGGGAATCTCAGGCTTCCTCTCCTCTTCGGATATAGAACTCAGGGTCTTTGAGGGTTTTGAACAGGGAGTTATGCCTCGTGTTGTTTGGATGCATGGAACTCCACATGCTTCTCGAGTTGTTCATGTGGTGTCAGGCCAGTTGTTGAGTTGTTCTTGGAACCAGAGACTTTTTCAGGAGGATGCACCCAGGGTGTCAGTTCCCCTTCGTGTTGTAACTTCATCATTGGGTTTCCATTGGAAGAGGTGCCCAAACATCGGGACTTCTCTTGAGTTAAATGGGAAATCGATGTCTTTCAGAATGTGGCATGACCCACGAGGCTTCCTCTCGAGTTTACACATTAGACCAGCCTCCTTGTGAGGTGGGATGGGAATGTTGGTATCCCTATCCAGACAAAGCAGGGGAATCGACCCTCATGTCGAGATCATGAGGGAAGAAGTGACTCAGATGAAGTTGAGTCGGGAACCTTCGTGTTCCTCTCCAATGAGACCAGTATGTTCGGCAATATTTGAAATTTCCTCAAGGGTGTCAAGTTCCGTTTTGATGATCAAGTGGGAACATGGGATTTCTCTCAAGACACTGCAGCGGGAAAGGACCTCATCTGGCGATGCCTGGGCAACCACGTTGTTTTTCTTGACTTAGGGTGGGATTCTCGAGTTACGATGGGGAACTCAGGGAGCCTTTCGTATGGCCCCAGGGAAGACCAATCTCCATTCAAATGACGAGGGAGAGCTGGGGATTGCTCTCGAGTCACTGAAGGGCAAAGAGACCTCTTCTATACTTGTGTCCAGAAACTCCGTGTTCCCCTTCATTGGGGCTAATGATCTCGGGGTTGTATTTATGATTCGCATGGTGATACAGGCCTTGTCTTGAGTGGAAGCAAAGAACTACCCTCTCCTATCGAGTTGCCTCGGCTATCTCTTGGAGCTCACTGTGTGGCTAAAAGGAAATCAAGCCTTCTGTGGAGTTTTGAGGGGGGACTCGTGATTGCTCTCTAGGCTCTGCAGGAAAAGATGGGTCTCATCTTCCCATGTTGGGAAAATCTCATGGTTTTTCTGGATCTTTGTCTCGGTGTGTGGCGTTTCTCTCAAATTGTGCCGGGGAACTCAGGGAGCCTCTCTTATTGCCCCAGGGAAGTCCAGTCCCCATTGGAGTGGCGAGCAGGGCCCAGGATGGCTCTTGATTCATGGAAGGGGAATCGGGTTTCAAGAAGAGTTGAAGGAGGTATCTCGAGGTGTTTCTTGACTTGCTGTAAGAATCCCTAGGTTCCCTGGGCTTGTCATAGTGACCTCTGGCAGCTTCTCTTGCTGCTTAAGAGAAAGCGAGAATACTGTGCAGTTGAGAGGGTGGCCTTTGGACTCCCTTGGGATCAGCGCTGAGGAAGAGGGCCGCATCTTGAGTTGAGTCAGGAATCTCAGGGTTCCTCTCCTGAACCGACATGGATTTCAGGGACTTTGGGGGTTTTGAACAGGCAGTCAGTCCTCATCTTGTGTGGAAACATGGAATTCCGCTTCCCTTTAGAGTTGTTCCTGGGGAGTCAGGACACCTGTGGAGTTGTACTTGGAACAAGAGTCTTTTTCAGAGGATGCACCCAGGATGTCAGTGCCCCTTCGTGTTATGACTTCATCCTTGGGGTTCCATTGGAAGAGGTGTCCAGGCATCGGGACTTCTCTTGAGTGGACTGGGAAATCGTTGTCTTTCGGAATGTGGCACGACCCACGAGGCTTCCTCTGGAGTTTTTAAATGAGAAGGGCCTCCTCCTGAGGATTGATGGGAAGGTCAGAATCCCTTTCCAGCCAAAGCAATGGGATCGACCCTCATGTCGAGATCAGGAGGGAAGAAGGTGCTCAGATGAAGTTGTGCCGGGAGCCTCGTTGTTCCTCTCTGATGAGACTGCTATGTTGGGCAACATTTCAAGTTTCCTCAAGAGTGTCAAGTTCTGTTTCGATGATCAAATGGGTTCATGGGATTTCTCTCAAGATGCTACAGTTGGAAAAGGCCTCACCTGGCGATGCCTGTCCAACCACGTGGTTTTTCTCCAATTACGGTGGGATTCTCTACTTACAACCATGTTCTCAGGGAACCACATGGGTGGCCCCAGGGAAGACCAATCTCCATTCAAATGGTCAGGAAGAGCTACGGATTGCTCTCAAATCTTTGCCAGACAAATAGTCCTCTTCCCGGCTTGTGTCCAGAAATTCCGTGTTCCCCTCCAGTGGTGACAATGATCTCTGCGTTGCATTCAAGTTTCATCTGGGGATTCAGTCCTCGTCTCTAATTGAAGCAAAGAACTCCCCTCTCCTCTCGAGTTGTGACGGCTATCTCTTGGAGCCCACTGTGTGGCCTAAAGGGAGCGAAGCCTTCTGTGGAATTTTGAGAGGGGACTCGGGATTGCTCTCTAGGCCCTGCAGAAAAAGAAGAGCCGCATCTCATCATGTCTGGAGAATCTTGTGGTTTTTCTCGAGCTGAGGCTCAAAGTGTGTGGTTTCTCTTTAGAGTACGACGGGGTACTCAGGGAGTCTCTCATCTGTCCCCAGGGAAGTCCAGTCTCCATTCTAATTGTGAGGGGGAGCCCGATAGTGCTCTCGAGTCACAGCACTGGAATAGGGCTTCAAGACGTGTTGAAGGGTGAATATTGAGGTCTTTCTCGAGTTGCGGCAAAAAAGCCTGTGTTCTCTCGACTTGTAAAAGTGACCTCAAGGAGGTTCTCATGGTGCTTCTGGGAAAGCAAGATACTGTGGAGTTGAGAGGGGCGTCTTGGAACTGTACTGGTGTCAGTGCAATGGAAGACGGCCTCATCTTGTGTTGAGGCAGGAATCTAAGGTTCTTCTCCTGTTCTGACATTGATCTCAGGGTCTTTGCCAATTTGGAACAGAGAGTCAGGCCCTGTCCTTTGTTGAGGCATGGAATTCTGCTTACCTCTCGAGTTGTTCATGGGGTGTCAGGTCACTAGTCGAGTTGTATTTGGAACCTGCGTCTTTTTCGGGAGGATACAACTGTGGTGTCAGTTTCCTTTCGTGTTGTGACTTCATCATGGGGGTTACATTCAAAGAGGTGCCCAGACATCAGGACTTATCTTAAGTGGACGGGGAAACTGGTGTCTTTTGGAATGTGGCACGACCCGCGAGGCTTCATCTCGAGTTTCCATGTGAGTCTGGTCTCTTCCTGAATTGGGACGGGAAGTTTGGGATCCCTTTGCAGACAAAGAGAAATCAACCTTAATGTCGAGATCAGAAGGGAAGAAGGGGCTCAGATTAAGCTGTGCCAGGAGACGTAGTGTTCCGCTCGAAGGAGACCGGTATGTGGGGCAACATTTTAAGTTTTATCAAGGGTATCATGTTTCGAATCCTTGTTCAAGTGGGTACATGGGATGTCTTTCAAGACAGTTCAGCGGGAAAGTGCCTCATCTGGCGATGACTAGGCAACCATATGGATTTTCTGGACTTACGGTGGGATTCTCCAGTTACGATGGGGATATCAGGCAACTTCTCATGTGGCCCCAGGGAAGTCCAATCTGCATTCTATTGGCGAGGGGTGCTGGGGTTTTCGCTCAAGTCACTGCAGGGCAAAGAGACCTCTTCTAGGCTTGTGTCCAGAAACTCAGTGTTCCCATTCATTGGTGCTAGAGATCTCGGGGTTGCATTCAAGTTTCAGCAGGGGAGTCAAGGCTTGTTTAGAGTTGAAGCAAAGAATCCCCTCTCCTCTCGAGTTGCCACCACTATCTCTTGGAGCTCATTGTGTGGCCAAAAGGGAATCAAGCCTTCTGTGCAGTTTTGAGAGGGGACTCTGGATTGCACACTAGGCCCTGCAGGAAAAGAAGGGCCTCATCTGGAGATGTCTGGGGAATCTCATGCTGTTTTCTTGAGCTGTGGCTCGATGTGTGGCGTTTCTCTCGGGGTAATATGGGGAAATCAGGGAGGCTCTCTTGTGGCCCCAGGGAAGTCCAATCCCCATTGGAGTGACAAGGAGGGCCCGGGATGTCTCTCGAGTCACGGCAGGGGAATCAGGCTTCAAGACTTGTTGAAGGGGTATCTCGAGGTGTTTCTCAAGTTGCTGAAAGAATCCCTAGGTTCCCTTGACTTGTGACGGTGACCTCTGGCAGCTTCTCTTGGTACCTATGCTGCTAAGTCACTTCAGTTGTTTCAGACTCTGTGCAACCCCACAGATGGCAGCCCACCAGTCTCCCCCATCTTTGGGATTCTCCAGGCAAGAACAATGGAGTGGGTTGCCATTTCCTTCTCCAATGCATGAAAATGAAAATTGAAAGTGAAATCGCTCAGTCGTGTCTGACTCTTAGCGACCCCATGGACTGCTGCCTACCAGACTCCTCCATTCATGGGATTTTCCAGGCAAGAGTCCTGGAGTGGGGTGACATTGCCTTCTCCGTGGTGCCTATGAGAAGGTGGGAATACTGAGAAGTTGAGAGGTTTGTCTTGGGAATCCACTGGTTTCAGTGCCATGGAAGAGGACCTCATCCTGAGTTGAGGCGGGAACCTCAGGCTTCCTCTGCTGTTCTGATATAGATCTCTGGGTCTTTGGGGGTTTTGAACAAGGAGTTATGCTTCGTGTTGTTTGGATGCATGGAACTCCACTTGCTTCTCGAGTTGTTCATGCTTTGTCAGGCCACTTGTTGAGTTATACTTGGAACCAGAGACTTTTTCAGGAGGATGCACCCAGGGTGTCAGTTCCCCTTCATGTTGTGACTTCATCCTTGGGTTTCCATTGGAAGAGATGCCCAGGCATCAGGAATTCTCTTGAGTGGACTGGAAAATCCGTGTCTTTCGGAATGTGTCATGACCCACGAGGCTTCATCTCGAGTTTCCAAGTGAGACCGGCCTCCTCCTGAGGTGGGACAGGAATGTCGGGATCCCTTTCCAGACAAAGCAGGGGAATCGACCCTCATGTCGAGATCAGGAGGGAAGAAGGTGCTCAGATGAAGTTGAGTAGGGAACCTTGGTGTTCCTCTCCAATGAGTCAGGTATGTTGGGCAACATTTGAAGTTTCCTCAAGGATGTCGAGTTCCGTTTTGATGATCAAGTGGGTACGTGGGATTTCTCTCAAGATAGTGCACTGGGAAAGGACCTCATCTGGCGATGCCTGGGCAACCACGTTGTTTTTCTCGAATTACGCTGGGATTCTTGAGTTACGAAGGGGAACTCAGGGAGCCTCTCGTGTGGTCCCAGGGAAGACCAATCTCGATTCAAATCACGATGGAGGGCCGGGGATTGCTCTTGAGTCGCTGCAGGGCAAAGAGATCTCTTCTAGACTTGTGTCCAGAAACTCCATGTTCCCCTTCATTGGCGCTAATGATCTCAATGTTTCATTTATGCTTCGCCAGGCAATACAGGCCTCGTCTCGAGTTGAAGCAAAGAACTCCCCTCTCTTCTCGAGTTGCCACTGCTATCTCTTGGAGCCCATTGTGTGACCAAAAGGGAATCAAGCCTTCTGTGGAGTTTTGAGATGGGAATCGCGATTGCTCTCTGGGCTCTGCAAGAAAAGATGGGTCTCATCTTCCAATGTCGGGGAAATCTCATGGTTTTTTCTTGATCTTCGGCTCGACTTGTGGCCTTTCTGTGAACTTGTGCCGGGGAACTCAGGGAGCCTATCTTGTGGCCCCAGGAAAGTCCAGTCCGCATTGGAGTGGCGAGCAGGACCCGGAATGGCTCTCGAGTCATGGAAGGGAAATTGGGCTTCAAGAAGAGTTGAAGGGGGTATCTCGAGGTGTTTCTTTTTTTGTCTAAGAATCCCTAGGTTCCCTCGGCTTGTGACGGTGACCTCTGGCAGCTTCTCTTGGTGCTTAAGAGAAACCGGGAATACTGTGCAGTTGAGAGGGTTGTCTTGGGACTCCCCTGGAATCAGCACCCGGGAAGAGGGCTGCATCTTGAGTTGAGTCAGGAATCTCAGGCTTCCTCTCCTGATCTGACATGGATTTCGGGGTCTTTGGGTGTTTTGAACAGGACGACAGTCCTCGTCTTGTGTGGAGGCATGGAATTCTGCTTGCCTTTAGAGTTGTTCCTTGTTCCTTGGGTGTCAGGCCACCTATGGAATTGTACATGGAACCAGCGTCTTTTTCCGGAGGATGCACTCAGGATGTCAGTGCTCCTTCGTGTTATGACTTCATCCTCGGGGTTCCATTGGAAGAGGTGCCCAGGCATCAGGACTTCTCTTCAGTGGACTGGGAAATCGTTGTCTTTCGGAATGTGGAACGACCCACGAGGCTTCCTCTGGAGTTTTCAAGTGAGAATAGCCTCCTCCTGAGGAGGGAGAGGAAGGTCAGAATCCCTTTCCAGACAAAGCAGGGGGATGGACTCTCATGTCTAGATCAGGAGGGAAGAAGGTGCTCAGATGAAGTTGTGCCGAGAACCTCCTTGTTCCTCTCTGATGAGACTGCTATGTTGGGCAACATTTCAAGTTTCCTCAAGACTGTCAAGTTCTGTTTCGATGATCAAGTGGGTTCATGGGATTTCTCTCAAGATGCTGCAGTTGGAAAAGGCCTCACCTGGCGATGCCTGTCCAACCACGTGTTTTTTCTCGAATTACGGGAGCTGGTGATGGACAGGGAGGCCTGGTGTGCTGCGGTTCATGAGGTCGCAAACAGTCGAAGACGACTGAGCGACTGATCTGATCTGATCTGATCTGATCTCTACTAACAACCATGTTCTCAGGGAGACACTTGGGTGGCCCAGGGAAGACCAATGTCCATTCAAATGGTGAGGGAGAGAAGGGGATTGCTCTCAAGTCGCTGCCGGGCGAATAGACCTCTTCTCAGCTTGTGTCCAGAAATTTCGTGTTTCCCTCCGTTGGCGACAATGATCTCTATGTTGCCTTCAAGTTTCATCCGGGGATTCAGTCCTCGTCTCTAGTTGAGGCAGGGAACTCCCCTCTCCTCTCGTGTTGTGACGGCTATTTCTTGGAGCCCACTGTGTGGCGTAAAGAGAGCCAAGCCTTCTGTGGAGTTTTGAGAGGGGACTCGAGATTGCTCTCTAGGCCCTGCAGGAAAAGAAGGGCCTCATTTCTTGATGTCTGGAGAATCTCGTGGTTTTTCTCGAGCTGAGGCTTAAAGTGTGGGGTTTCTATTTAGAGCATGATGGGGATCTCAGGGAGTCTCTCGTCTGTCCCCAAGGAAGTCCAGTCTCCATTTTAATTGTGAGGGGGAGCCCGATATTTCTCTAGAGTCACGACACTGGAATAGGGCTTCAACACCTGTTGAAGGGTGAATCTTGAGCTCTTTCTCGAGTTGCGGCAGGAAACCCTGGGTTCTCTCGACTTGTGAAAGTGACCTCAGGGAGGTTCTCATGGTGCTTCTGGGAAGGCAGGATGCTGTAGAGTTGAGAGGGGCGTCTTGGGAATGCACTGGTGTCAGTGCAATGGAAGACGGCCTTATCTTGAGTTGAGGAAGGAATCTCAGGGTTCCTCTCCTGTTCTGACATTGATTTCGGAGTCTTTCCTGATTTGGAACAGGGAGTCAGGCCTCGTCCTTTGTTCAGGCGTGGAACTCCACTTGGCTCTCGAGTTGTTCATGGGGTGTCAGGCCACTAGTCAAGTTGTATTTGGAACCTGCGTCTCTTTCGGTAGGATGCAACTGTGGTGTCAGTGTCCCTTCGTGTTGTGACTTTATCCTCGGGGTTACATCCAAAAGGTGCCCAGACATCAAGACTTATGTTTAGTGGACGGGAAAACTGTTGTCTTTCAGAATGTGGCACGACCCGCGAGGCTTCATCTCGAGTTTCCATGTGAGTCTGGTCTCTTCCTGAGTTTAGATGAGAAGTTTGGTATCCCTTTCCAGACAAAAAGAAATCAACTGTAATGTTGAGATCAAGAGGGCAGAAGGGGCTCAGATTAAGTTGTGCATGGAAATTCTGTGATACTCTCGAATGAAACGGGTATTTCAAGGTACTTTTTGAGTTACCTCAATTGTGTGAAGTACCGTATCAAATTTCAAGAGGGAAAGTGGGATTTCTCTCTAGGCACTGCAGGGGGAAATGGCTTCATCTCATGATTTTCGAGGAACCTCGTGGTTCTTCACAAATTGCGGCGGGAATCTTGAGTTATGACCCAGAATTCAGGGAGCCTCTGTTGTTTCCCCAGGGAAGGGCGAACTCGATTTGAGTTGTAAAGGGGAGCTATGGATTGCTCTTGAATCACTGCAGGGCAAATAGACCTCATGTAGGCCTCCGTCCAGAAATTCCGTGTTCGTCTCCAGTGGCGTCAGAGAACTGAGTGTTGCATTCAAGGTTCCCCCGTGGAGTCAGGCCTCGTCTCCAGTTTAAGCAAAGAATTCCACTCTCCTTTGGAGTGGCGTCGGGTATGTCTTGGAGCACATTAATGGCCTAAAGGGAGTCAAGCCTCGTATGAAATTTTGACAGGGGACTTGGGATATTTCTCTAGTCCTTGCAGGAAAAGAAGGCACTCATCTCGCGATGATGGGGGAATATCGTTCGTTTTTCTCGAGCACTGGTGCAAAGTGTTTGGTTTCTATCGAGTTACAACAGGAAATCCAGGGAGCCTATTGTGTGGCCGCAGGGAAGTCCAGTCTTCATTCAAGTTGGGAGGGGTGCCCGCAATGGCTCTCGAGTCACTGCACGGGACTCAGGACTAAAGACGCAATGAAGAGGGAATCTCGAGTAAGTTGTCGAGTTGTGGCACAAAACCTTGTGTACCCTTGACTTCTGAGGGTCATGGCTGGGAGATTCTCATGGTGCCCATAGGAGACTAGGAATACTGTTGATTTCAAGGGGCCTTTTTTGGACTCCATGGTGTGGTTGCAATGGAAGAGGGCCTCATCTCAAGTTTAGGCAGGAACCTCAGGGTTTCTCTCCTATTCTTCCCTGGGTCTCAGATTGTGTATGCCGTTTCAAAGAGGGAGTCAGGTCTCGACTTGTGTGGAGGCATGGAACTCTGCCTTCCTCTCGAATTGTCAAAGGGCTTTCAGGCCTCCAGGAGAGTTGAATTTGGGACCTGGGGCTCTATTCGAAATAGCACCGGGGCACCAGCACTCACTTCATGTTGTGAGTTGATTCACGGCTGACATTCGAATCTGTGGAAGGGAATCAGTCCTGATCTCGAATGGATTGGGAAATATGTGGCATTCGAATTGTGACAATACCCCTGGGTTCCACTCAAGTGTCAAGTATGTACCAGCCTCATCTCAGGGATGAAGTGGATGCCGGTATTCCTTTCCAGTTGAAGCAGGGAAATCAACCCTCATCTCAACTTTTGGAGGAAAAATTGGGTTGCTTCTTGACTTGTGCCAGGAAACTCAGCATTTGTCTTGAGTGGGACGGTTGTCTGGGAAAACTTCCGGATTTCAGAAAGAGTGTCAAGTAAACTTTTGAGTTCCAAGAGGGAAAATGGGGTTTCTTTGGAAATGCTGCAGTGTAATAGGGATTCCTCAAGCGTTCAGGGGAGATTTGTGTGGCTTGATATTGCGAGGGGGCAGCTCGGGATATCTCAAACATTGCTTCAGGAATGAATAGGACCTGATCTGGAATTGAGAAGGGAACCTCAGAGTTCCTCTCCACTTCTGACATTCATCTCGGGGTCTCTGTGAAGTTGAAACAAAAGAGTCAGACTTCATTTTATGTTGAGGCACAGAACTCAGCTTGCCCCTCGAGTTGTTCATGGGGTATCAGGCTACTTGTTGAGTTATATTTGCAACCTGCATCTTTCTCCAGAGGATGCAACCATGGTGTCAAAGCCCCTTTGTGTTGTGACTTCATCCTCGGGTTTACATTCCAAGAGGTGACCGGGCATCAGGACTTATTTTGAGTGGACAGGATAATCAGTGTCTTTCGGAATCTGGCATGACCCAGTAGGCTTCCTATCAGGTTTCAGTGGGAGAAAGGCCTCCTTCTAAGGTGCGTGGGCAAGGTCGCCAACTCTTTCCAGACAAAGCAGGGGAATCGACCCTCATGTCAAGATCAGGAGGGAAGAAGGGGCTCAGATTAAGTTGTGCCAGAAAACTTAGTTTTCCTTTCGAATGAGATCGGCATGTGTGGCAACATTTTAAGTTTTATCAAGGGTATCAAGTTTCGATTTGATGTTCAAGTGGGTACATGCGATTTCTTTCAAGACAGTGTAGCGGGAAAGTGCCTCATCTGCGGTGACTAGGCAACCATAAGGATTTTCTGGACTTAGGGCAGGATTCTCCAGTTAGGACGAGGAAATCAGGTAACCTCTCGTGTGGCCACAGGGAAGTCCAATCTGCATTCTTTTGGCGAGGGATGCTGGGGTTTTCGCTCAAGTCACTGCAGGGCAAAGAGAACTCTTCTAGGCTTGTGTCCAGCAACTCCGTGTTCCCATTTATTGGCGCTAGGGCTCCCAGGGTTGCGTTCAAGCGTAACCAGGGGATTCAGGCCTCGTCTAGAGTTGAAGAAAATAATCCCCTCTCCTCTCGAGTTGCCACCGCTATCTCTTGTAACCCATTTGTGGCCTAAAGGGAGCCAAGCCTTCTGTGGAGTTTTGAGAGGGGACTCGGGATTGCTCTCTAGGCCATGCAGGCAAAGAAGGGCCTCATCTCGTGAAGTCTGGGGAATCTCATGGTGTTTTCTCGAGCTGCGGCTCAACGTGTGGCGTTTCTGTCGACGTAAGATGGGGAACTCAGGTTGCCTCTCTTGTGGCCCCAGGGAAGTCCAATCCCCATTGAAGTGGCAAGGAGGGCCTGGGATGTCTCTCGAGTCATGGCAGGGGAATCGAGCTTCAAGACGTGTTGAAGGGGGTATGTCGAGGTGTTTCTCGAGTTGCTGTAAGAATCGATAGGTTCCCTCGGCTTGTGACGGTGACCTCTGGCAGCTTCTCTTGGTGCCTATGAGAAGGCGGGAATACTATGCAGTGGAGAGGTTTGTCTTGGGAGTCCACTGGGTTCAGTGCCATGGAAGAGGACCTCGTCCTGAGTTGAGGTGGGAATCTCAGACTTCCTCTACTGTTCTGACATCGATCTCGGAGTCTTTGGGGGTTTTGAACAGGGAGTTATGCCTCGTGTGTTGTGGATGCATGGACCTCCGCTTGCCTCTCGAGTTGTTCATGTGGTGTCAGACCACTAGTTTAGTTGATCTTGGAACCAGAGTTTTTTTAGGGAGGATGCTCCCAGGGTGTCAGTTTTCCTTCATGGTGTGACTTCATCCTGGGGGTTCCATTGGAAGAGGTGCCCAGGCATCTGTTCTTCTCTTGAGTGTACTGGAAAATCGGTGTCTTTCGGAATGTGGCATGACCCACAAGGCTTCCTCTCGAGTTTCCAAGTGAGACAAGCCTCCTCCTGAGGTTGGACGTGAATATTGGGATCGCTTTCCAGACAAAGCATGGGAATCAACCCTCATGTCGAGATCAGGAGGGAAGAAAGGGCTCAGAATAAGTTGAGTCGGGAACCTGTGTTTCTTACCAATGAGACTGGTATGTTGGGCAACATTTAAAGTTTCCTCAAGGATGTCAAGGTCCATTTAGATGATCAAGTGGGTACATGGGATTTCTCTCAAGACACTGCAACGGGAAAGGATCTCATCTGGAGATGCCTGGGCAACCACGATGTTTTTCTCGACTTATGGCGGGATTCTCGAGTTTTGACGGGGAACTCAGGGAGCCTCTCCTGTGGCCCCAGGGAAGACCAATCTCATTCAAATGACGAGGGAGAGCTGGGAATTGCTCTTGAGTCACTTCAGGGCAAAGAGACTTCATCTAGACTTGTGTCCAGAAACTCCGTGTTCCCCTTCTTTGGCGCTAATGACCTTGGGGTTGCATTTATGCTTCGCCAGGCGATACAGGCCTCGTCTCGAGTTGAAGCAAAGAACTCCCCTTTCCTCTCGAGTTGCCACGTCTATCTCTTGGAGCCCATTGTGTGACAAAAGGAAGTGAAGCCTTCTGTGGAGTTTTGAGAGGGGACTCGCAATTGCTTTCTAGGCTCTGCAGGAAAAGATGGGTCTCATATTCCAAAGTAGGGAAAATCTCTTGGTTTTTCCTCGATCTTCGGCTCGAAGTGTGGCGTTTCTCTGGATTTGTGCCAGGGAACTCAGGGAGCCTCTCTTGTGACCCCAGGGAAGTCCAGTCCCTGAGCGGGGCCCGGGATGGCTCTCGAGTCATGGAAGGGGAATTGGGCTTCAAGAAGAGTTGAAGGGGGTATCTCGAGGTGTTTCTCGAGTTGCTGTAAGAATCTCTAGGTTCCCTCGGCTTGTGACGCTGATTTCTGGCAGCTTCTCTTGGTGCTTAAGAGAAAGCGGTAATACTGTGCAGTTGAGAGGGTTGTCTTGGGATTACCCTGGGATCAGCAGCCGGGAAGAGGGCTGCATGATGAGTTGAGTCGGGTATCTCAGGCTTCCTCTCCTGAACTGACATGGATTTCAGGGTCTTTGGGGCTTTTGAACAGGCAGTCAGTCCTCATCTTGTGTGGAGGCATGGAACTCCACTTGCTTTTAGAGTTGTTCCTGGGGTGTCAGGCCACCTGTGGAGATGTACATGGAACCAGAGTCTTTTTCGGGAGGATGCACCCAGGTTGTCAGTTCCCCTTCATGTTATGACTTCATCCTCGGGGTTCCATTGGAAGAGGTGCCCAGGCATCGGGATATCTCCTGAGTGGAAGGGGAAATCGTTGTTTTTCGGAATGAGGCACGACCCATGAGGCTTCCTCTCGAGTTTTCAGGTGAGAACGGCCTCCTCCTGAGGATTGACAGGAAGGTCAGAATCCCTTTCCAGACAAAGCAGGGGGATCGACCCTCATGTCGAGATCAGGAGGGAATAAGGTCCTCAGATGAAGTTCTGCCGGGAACCTCGGTGCTCCTCTCCAATGAGACTGGTATGTTGGGCAACAATTCAAGTTTCCTCAAGAGTGTCAAGTTCTGTTTCGATGATCAAGTGGGTTCATGGGATTTATCTCAAGATGCTGCAGTTGGAAAAGGCCTCACCTGGTGATGCCTGTACAACCACCTGGTTTTTCTCGAATAATGGCGGGATTCTCTACTTACAACCGTGTACTCAGGGAGCCACTTGGATGGCCCCAGGGAAGGCCAATGTCCATTCAAATGGTGAGGGAGAGCTAGGGATTGTTCTCAAGTCTCTGCCTGGCAAATAGACCTCTTCCCAGCTTGTGTCCAGAAATTCCGTGTTCCCCTCCAGTGGCGACCATGATCTCTGGGTTGCATTCGCCTTTCATCCGGGGCTTCAATCTCCGTCTATAGTTGAAGAAAAGAACTCCCCTCTCCTCTCGAGTTGTGACAGCTATCTCTTGGAGCCCATCGTGTGGCCTAAAGAGAGCCAAGACTTCTGTGGAATTTTGAGAGGGGACTCGGGATTGCTCTCTAGGCCCTGCAGGAAAAGAAGGGCCTCATCTCTTGATGTTTGGAGAATCTCGTTGTTTTTCTCGAGCTGAGGCTCGAAGTTTGCGGTTTCTCTTTAGAATACGACAGGGAAATCTTGGAGTCTCTCGTCTGGACCCAGGAACATCCAGTCTCCATTCAAATTGTGAGGGGAACCCGATATTCCTCTCTAGTCACAGCACTGGAATAGGGCCTCAAGATGTGTTGAAGAGTGTATCTCGAGTTGCGGCAGGAAACCCTGGGTTCTCTCGACTTGTGAAAGTGACCTCAGGGAGGTTGTCATGGTTCTTCTGGGAAGGCAAGATGCTGTGGAGTTGAGAGGGTCGTCTTTGGACTGCACTGGTGTCAGGCAAAGGAAGATGGCCTCATCTTGAGATGAGGCGGGAATCTCAGGGTTCCTCTCCTTTTCTGACATTGATCTCGGGGTCTTTGCTGATTTGGAACAGGGAGTCAGGCCTCATCCTTTGTTGAGGCGTGGAACTCCACTTGGCTCTCGAGTTGTTCATGGGGTGTCAGGCCACTAGTCGAGTTGTATTTGGAACCTGCGTCTTTTTCGTGAGGATGCAACTGTGGTGTCAGTGTCCCTTCGTGTTGTTACTTCATCATCGGGGTTACATTCAAATAGGTGCTCAGATATCAGGACTTATCTTGAGTGGACGGGGAAACTGGTGTCTTTTGGAATGTGGCACAACCCGCGAGGCTTCATCTCGAGTTTCAATATGAGACTGGTCTCTTCCTGAGTTGGGACGGGAAGTTTGGGATCCCTTTCCAGACAAAGAGAAATCAACCCTCATGTTGAGATCAGGAGGGGAGAAGGGGCTGAGATTAAGTTGTGCCTGGAAATTTGGTGATACTCTCGAATCAAACGCATATTTCAGGGAACTTTTTCAGTTACCCCAATGGTGTGAAGTACCGTATCGAATTTCAAGAGGGAAAGTGGAATTTCTCTCGAGGCACTGCAGGGGGAAATGGCCTCATCTCTTGATTTTGGGGGAATCTTGTTGTTTTTCTCAAGTGGCGGTGGGAATCTTGAGTTATGACCCTGAATTCAGGGAGCCTCTGGTGTTGCCCCAAGGAAGGACAATCTCCATTTGAGTTGTGAGAGGGAGCTGGGGATTGCTCTTGAGTCACTGCAGGGCAAATAGACCTCAGGTAGGCTTCTGTCCAGAAATTACTTGCTCGTTTCCAGTGTCGACAGGGATCTGAGTGTTGCATTCAAGGTTCCCTCGTCGAGTCAGGCCTCATCTCCAGTTTAAGCAAAGAACTCCACTCTCCTCTGGAGTGGCGACTGGTATGTCTTGGAGCCCATTGATGGCCTAAAGAGAGTCAAGCCTCTTATGAAATTTTGACAGGGGACTTGGGATTGCTCTCTAGGCCCTGCAGGAAAAGAAGGCACTCATCTCGCGATGATGGGGGAATATCATTGGTTTTTTCTCGAGCACTGGTGCAAAGTGTGTGGTTTCTCTCGATTTAGGACAGGAAACCCAGGGAGCCTCTCGTGTGGCCCCAGGGAAGTCCAGTCTTCATTCAAGTTGGGAGGGGGGCCCCGCGATGGCTCTTGAGTCACTGCAGGGGCCTCAGGACTGAAGACGCGATGAAGAGGGAATCTCGAGTAAGTTGTCAAGTTGTGGCACGAAACCTTGGATTCCCTCGAATTCTGACAATCATGGCTGGGAGCTTCTCATGGTGCCTATATGAAACCAGGAATACTGTTGATTTTCGAGGGGCCTTTTGGGACTCCAAGGGGTGGTTGCAATGAAAGAGGGCCTCATCTCGAGTTGAGGCAGGAAACTCAGGGTTTCTCTCCTGTTCTTCCCTGGGTCTCGGGTTGTGTGTGTCGTTTCAAAGAGGGAGTCAGGTCTCGACTTGTGTGGAGGCATGGAACTCTGCTTTCCTCTCGAATTGTCAAAGGGCTTTCAATCCTCCACACGAGTTGAATTTGGGACCTGGAGCTCTATTCAAATTAGCACCGGGGCACCAGCACTCACTTGGTGTTTTGAGTTGATTCTCGGATGACATTCGAATCTGTGGAATGGAATCAGTCCTGATCTCGAGTGGATGGGGAAATACATGGCATTCGAATTGTGACAATACCCCTGGGTTCCACTCAAGTGTCAAGTATGTACCAGCCTCATCTCAGGAGCGAAGTGAATGCCGGCATTCCTTTCCAGGTGAAGCAGGGCAATCAACCCTCATCTCAACTTTTGGAGGAAAAATTGGGTTGCTTCTTGACTTGTGCCAGAAAACTCAGCATTTGTCTCGAGTGGGACGGGTGTCTGGGGAAACTTTTGGATTTCGGAAAGTGTGTCAACTAAGTTTTTGAGTTCCAAGAGGGAAAATGGGGTTTCTTTGGAAATGCTGCAGTGTAAGAGGGATTCCTCAAGTGTTCAGGGGAGATTTGTGTGGCTGGATATTGCGAGGGGCATCTCGGGATACCTCACACATCGCTGCAGGAATGATTGGACCCGATCTGGAATTGAGCAGGGAACCTCAAGGTTCCTCACCATTTCTGACATTCATCTCGGGGTCTCTGTGGAGTTGAAACAAGGGAGTCAGGCCTCGTTTTGTGTTGAGGCACAGAACTCAGCTTGCCCCTCGAGTTGTTCATGGGGTATCAGGCTACTTGTCGAGTTATATTTGCAACCTGCATCTTTCTCCACAGCATGCAACCATGTTGTCTAAGCCCCTTTGTGTTGTGACTTCATCCTTGGGTTTACATTCCAAGAGGTCACCGGGCATCAGGACTTATCTTGAGTGGACTGGATAATCGTTGTCTTTCGGAATGTGGCATGAACAAGTAGGCTTCCTATCGATTTTCAGTGGGAGACAGGCCTCCTCCTAAGGTGCGTGGGCAAGGTCGCCAACTCTTTCCAGACAAAGCAGGGGAATCAACCCTCATGTCAAGATCAGGAGGGAAGAAGGGGCTCAAATGAAATTGTGCCACGAAACTTAGTGTTCCTCTCGAATGAGACCGGCATGTGGGGCAACATTTTAAGTTTTATCAAGGGTATCAAGTTTCGATTCGATGTTCAAGTGGGTACATGGGATTTCTTTCAAGAGAGTGCAGCGGGAAAGTGCCTCATATGGCGGTGACTAGGCAACCATAAGGATTTTCTGGACTTAGGGCGGGATTCTCCAGTTAGGACGGGGAAATCAGGGAACCTCTCTTGTGGCCCCAGGGAAGTCCAATCTGCATTCTATTGGCGAACTGGTGCTGGGGTTTTTGCTCAAGTCACTGCAGGGCAAAGAGACCTCTTCTAGGCTTGTGTCCAGAAACACCGTGTTCCCATTTATTGGCGCTAGGGACCTCGGGGTTGCATTCAAGCTTCACCAGGGGAGTCAGGCTTCATCTAGAGTTGAAGCAAAGAACCCCCTCTCCTCTCGAGTTGCCACCACTATCTCTTGGAGACCATTTGTGGCCTAAAGGGAGCCAAGCCTTCTGTGGAGTTTTGAGAGGGAACTCGGGATTGCTCTCTAGGCCCTGAAGGCAAAGAAGGGCCTCATCTCGTGAAGTCTGGGGAATCTCATGGTGTTTTCTCGAGCTGCGGCTTGATGTGTGGCATTTCTGTAGAGGTAAGATGGGGAGCTCAGAGAGCCTCTCTTGTGGCCCTAGGGAAGTCCAATCCCCATTGGAGTAGCAAGGAGGGCCCAGGATGTCTCTCGAGTCATGGCAGGGAAATCGGGCTTCAAGACGTGTTGAAGGGGGTATGTCGAGGTGTTTCTCGAGTTGCTGTAAGAATCGCTAGGTTCCCTCGCCTTGTGACGGTGACCTCTGGCAGCTTCTCTTGTTGCCTATGAGAAGGCACGAATACTGTGCAGTTGAGAGGTTTGTCTTGGGAGTCCACTGGGTTCAGTGCCATGGAAGAGGACCTCGTCCTGAGTTGAGGTGGGAATCTCAGACTTCCTCTACTGTTCTGACATCGATCTCGTAGTCTTTGGGGGTTTTGATCAGGGAGTTATGCCTCGTGTTGTGTGGATGCATGGACCTCTGCTTGCCTCTCGAGTTGTTCATGTGGTGTCAGACCACTAGTTGAGTTGTTCTTGGATCCAGAGACTTTTTAGTGAGGATGCACCCAGGGTGTCAGTTTTCCTTCATGGTGTGACTTCATCCTGGGGGTTCCATTGGAAGCGGTGCCCAGGCATCTGTACTTCTCTTGAGTTGATTGAAAAATCTGTGTCTTTCGGAATGTGGCATGACCCACAAGGCCTCCTCTAGAGTTTCCAAGTGAGACCAGCCTCCTCCTGAGGTTGGACGGGAATGTCGGGATCGCTTTCCAGACAAAGCATGGGAATCGACCCTCATGTCGAGATCAGGAGGGGAAAAGGGGCTCAGAATAAGTTGAGTCGGGAACCTCGGTGTTCCTCTCCAATGAGACCGGTATGTTGGGCAACATTTGAAGTTTCGTCAAGGAGAAGGCAATGGCAAGCCACTCCAGTACTCTTGCCTAGAAAATCCCATGGATGGAGGAGCCTTGTGGGCTGTATTCCATGGTGTCGCTACGAGTCAGTTGCGACTGAGCGACTTCACTTTCACACAATGGAGAAGGATATGGCAACCCACTCCGGTGTTCTTGCCTGGAGAATCCCAGGGACGGGGAAGCCTGGTGGGCTGCCATCTATGGGGTCGCACAGAGTCGGACACGACTGAAGCGACTTAGTAGCAGCAGCAAGGGTGTCAACGTCCATTTGGATGATCATGTGGGTATGTGGGATTTCTCTCAAGACACTGCAGTGGGAAAGGACCTCATCTGGTGATGCCTGGGCAACCACGATGTTTTTCTCGACTTACGGCAGGATTCTCAAGTTACGACGGGGAACTCAGGGAGCCACTCGTGTGGCCCCAGGGAAGACCAATCTCGGTTCAAATGAAGAGGGAGAGCTGGGGATTGCTCTTGAGTCGCTGCAGGGCAAAGAGACGTCTTCTAGACTTGTGTCCAGAAACTCCGTCTTCCCCTTCATTGGCATTAATGATCTCGGGGTTGCATTTATGCTTCGCCTGGTGATACACCCTCGTCTTGAGTTGAAGCAAAGAATTCCCCTCTCCTCTCGAGTTGCCACGGCTATGTCTTGGAGCCCATTGTGTGGCCAAAAGAGAATCAAGCCTTCTGTGGCGTTTTGAGAGGGGACTCGCAATTGCTTTCTAGGCTCTGCAGGAAAAGATGGATCTCATCTTCCCATGTCGGGAAAATCTCATGGTTTTTTCTGGATCTTTGTCTCGATGTGTGGCATCTCTCTCGACTTGTGTGGGGAACTCAGGGAGCCTCTCTTGTTGCCCCAGAGAAGCCCAGTCCCCATTGAACTGGCGAGCAGGGCCCAGGATGGCTCTTGAGTCATGGAAGGGGAACCGAGCTTCAAGAAGAGTTGAAGGGGGTATCTCGAGGTGTTTCTCGAGTTGCTGTAAGAATCTCTAGGTTCCCTCGGCTTGTGACGCTGACCTCTGGCAGCTTCTCTTGGAGCTTACGAGAAAGCGGGAATACTGTGGAATTGAGAGGGTTGTCTTGGGACTCCCCTGGGTTCAGCAACCCGGGAAGAAGGCCGCATCTTGAGTTGAGTCGGGAATCTCAGGCTTGCTCTCCTGAACTGACATGGATTTCAGGGTCTTTGGGGCTTTTGAACAGGCAGTAAGTCCTCATCTTGTGGAGAGGCATGGAACTCCACTTGCCTTTAGAGTTGTTCCTGGGGTGTCAGGCCACCTGTGAAGTTGTACTTGGAACCAGAGTCTTTTTCGGGAGGATGCACCCAGGTTGTCAGTGCTCCTTCGTGTTATGACTTCATCCTCGGGGTTCCATGGAAGAGGTGCCCAGGCATTGAGACTTCTCTTGAGTGGACGGGGAAACCGTTGTCTTTCGGAATGTGGCACGACCCACGAGGCTTCCTCTCGAGGTTCAAGTGAGAACGGCCTCCTCCTGAGGATTGACAGGAAGGTCAGAATCCCTTTCCAAACAAAGCAGGGGGATCGACCCTCATGTCAATATCAGGAAGGAAGAAGGTGCTCAGATGAAGTTGTGCCGGGAACCTCGGTTTTCCTGTTGAATTAGACTGGTATGTTGGGCAATATTTCAAGTTGCCTCAAGAGTGTCAATTTGTGTTTCGATGATCAAGTGGGTTCATGGGATTTCTCTCAAGATGCTGCAGTTGGAAAAGGCCTCACCTGGCGATGCCTGTCCAACCACGTGGTTTTTCTCGCGGAATATGGCGGGATTCTCTACTTAAAACCGTGTATTCATGGAGCCACTTGGGTGGCCCCAGGGAAGTCAAATGTCCATTCAAATTGTGAGGGAGAGCTGGGGATTGCTTTCAAGACAATGCCGGGTAAAGAGAACTCTTCCCGGCTTGTGTCCAGAAATTCCGTGTTCCCCTCCAGTGGCGACCATGATCTCTGGGTTGCATTCAAGTTTCATCCGGGGATTCAGTCCTTGTCTATAGTTGAAGGAAAGGACTCCCATCTCCTCTCGAGTTGTGACGGCTATCTCTTGGAGCCCATCGTGTGGCCTAAAGGGAGCCAAGCTTTCTGTGAAGTTTTGAGAGGGGATTCGGGATTGCTCTCTAGGCCCTGCAGGAAAAGTAGGGCCTCATCTCTTGATGTTTGGAGAAACTCGTGGTTTTTCTCAAGTTGAGGCTCGAAGTGTGGGGTTGTTCTTTGGAGTACGACGGGGAACTCAGGGAGTCTCTCGTCTGGCCCCAGCGAAGTCCAGTCTCCATTCTAATTGTGAGGGGGAGCCCGATAGTGCTCTCGAGTCACAGCACTGGAATAGGGCCTCAAGACGTGTTGAAGGGTGAATCTTGAGGTCATCCTCAAGTTGCAACAGGAATCCCTGGGTTCTCTCGACTTGTGAAAGTGACCTCAGGGAAGTTCTCATGGTGCTTCTGGGAAGGCAGGTTGCTGTGGAGTTGAGAGGGGCATCTTGGGACTGAACTGGTATCAGTGCAAAGGAAGACGGCCTCATCTTGATTTGAGGCGGGAATCTCAGGTTTCCTCTCCTATTCTGACCTTGATCTTGGGGTCTTTGCTGATTTGGAACAGGAAGTCAGGCCTCGTCCTTTGTTGAGGCGTGGAACTCTGCTTGCCTCTCGAGTTGTTCATGGGGTGTCAGGCCACTAGTTGAGTTGTATTTGGAACCTGCGTCTTTTTCGGGAGGTTGCAACTGTGGTGTCACTGTCCCTTCGTGTTGTGACTTCATCATGGGGGTTACATTCAAAGAGGTGCCCAGACATCAGGACTTATCTTGAGTGGACGGGGAAACAGGTTTCTTTCGGAATGTGGCAAGCCCCGCGAGGCTTCATCTCGAGTTTCATTCCGAGACTGGTCTCTTCCTGAGTTGGGACGGGAAGTTTGGGATCCCTTTCCAGACAAAGAGAAATCAACCCTCATGTCGAGATCAGGAGGGGAGAAGGGGCTGAGATTAAGTTGTGCCTGGAAATTCGGTGATACTCTCGAATGAAACGGATATTTCAGGGAAATTTTTGAGTTACCTCAATGCTGTGAAGTACCGTATTAAATTTCAAGAGGGAAAGTGGGATTTCTCTCGAGGCACTGCAGGGGGAAATGGCCTCATCTCTTGATTTTGGGGGAACCTTGTGGTTTTTCCCAAGTGGGGGTGGGAATCTTGAGTTATGACCCTGAATTCAGGGAGCCTCTGGTGTTGCCCCAGGGATGGGCAATCTCCTTTTGAGTTGTGATGGGGAGTTGGGGATTGCTCTTGAGTTACTGCAGGGAAAATAGACCTCATGTAGGCTTCCGTCCAGAAATTCCTTGTTCGTCTCCAGTGGCGACAGGGATCTGAGTGTTGCATTCAAGGTTCCCCCATGGAGTCAGGTCTCGTCTCCAGTTTAAGTAAAAAACTCCACTGTCCTCTGGAGTGGCGACAGGTATGTCTTGGAGCCCACTGATGGCCTAAAGGAAAACAAGCCTCATATGAACTTTTGACAGGGGACTTGGGATTGCTCTCTAGGCCCTGCAGGAAAAGAAGGCACTCATCTCGCGATGATGGGGGAATATCGTTGGTTTTTCTCGGACACTGGTGCAAAGTGTGTGGTTTCTCTCGATTTAGGACAGGAAACCCAGGGAGCCTCTCGTGTGGCCCCAGGGAAGTCCAGTCTTCATTCAAGTTGGGAGGGGTGCCCGCAATGGCTCTCGAGTCACTGCAGGGGCCTCAGGACTGAAGACGCAATGAATAGGGAATCTCCAGTAAGTTGTCGAGTTGCGGCACGAAACCTTGGATTCCCTCGAATTCTGATGGTCACGGCTGGGAGCTTCTCATGGTGCCTATAGGAAACCAGGAATACTGCTGATTTTCGAGGGTCCTTTTGGGAGTCCAAGGGGTGGTTGCAATGGAAGAGGGCCTCATCTCGTGTTAAGGCAGGAAACTCAGGGTTTCTCTCCTGTTCTTCCGTGGGTCTCGGGGTGTGTATGCCGTTTCAAAGAGGGAGTCAGGTCTCGACTTGTGTGGAGGCATGGAACTCTCCTTTCCTCACAAATTGTCAAAGGGCTTTCAGGCCTCCAGGAGAATTGAATTTGGGTCCTTGGGCTCTATTCGAATTAATACCGGGGCACTAGCACTCACTTCGTGTTGTGAGTTGATTCTCGCTGACATTCGAATCTGTGTAAGGGAATCATTCCTAATCTCGAATGGTTGGGGAAATATGTGGCATTCGAATTGTGACAATACCCCTGGCTTCCACTCAAGTGTCAAGTATGTATCAGCCTTCTCTCGGCAGCAAAGTGAATGCCGGCATTGCTTTCCAGGTGAAGCTGGGCAATCAACCCTCATCTCAACTTTTGGAGGAAAAATTGGGTTGCTTCTTGACTTGTGCCAGGAAAATCAGCATTCGTCTCGAGTGGGACGGGTGGCTGGGGAAACTTCTGGATTTCAGAGAGTGTCAAGTAACATTTGGGGTTCCAAGAGGGAAAGTGGGCTTTCTTTGGAAATGCTGCAGTGTAAGAGGGATTCCTCAAGCATTCAGGGGAGATTTGTGTGGCTTGATATTGCGAGGGGCAGCTCTGGATACCTCACACATCACTGCAGGAATGAATATGACCTGATCTGGAATTGAGGAGGGAACCTCAGGGTTCCTCTCCATTTCTGACATTCATCTCGGGGTCTCTGTGGAGTTGAAACAAGGGAGTCAGGCCTTGTTTTGTGTTGAGGCACAGAACTCAGCTTGCCCCTCGAGTTGTTCATGGGGTATCAGGCTACTTGTCGAGGTATATTTGGAACCTGCCTCTTTCTCCATGGGATGCAACCCTTTTGTCAAAGCCCCTTCGTGTTTTGACTTCATCCTCGGGTTTATATTCCAAGAGGTCACTCGCATCAGGACTTATCTTGAGTAGACAGGATAATCGGTGTCTTTTGGAATGTGGCATGACCCAGTAGGCTTCGTATCGATTTTCATTGGGAGACAGACCTCCTCCTAAGGTGCATGGGGAAAGTCGCCAACTCTTTCCAGACAAAGCAGGGGAATCAACCCTCATGTCGAGATCAGGAAGGAAGAAGGGGCTCAGATTAAGTTGTGCCAAGAAACTTAGTGTTCCTCTCGAATGAGATCGGTATGTGGGGCAACATTTTAATTTTTATCAAGAGTATCAAGTTTCGATTCAATGTTCAAGTGGGTACATGGGATTTCTTTCAAGACAGTTCAGCGGGAAAGTTCCTCATCTGGCGGTGACTAGGCAACCATTTGGATTTTCTGGACTTAGGGCGGGATTCTCCAGTTAGGACGGGGAAATCAGGGAACCTCTCTTGTGGCCCCAGGGAAGTCCAATCTGCATTCTATTGGCGAGGGATGCTGGGGTTTTCGCTCAAGTCACTGCAGGGCAAAGAGACCTCTTCTAGGCTTATGTCCAGAAACTCCGTGTTCCCATTCATTGGTGCTAGGGATCTCGGGGTTGCATTCAAGCTTCACCAGGGGAGTCAGGCCTCATCTTGAGTTGAAGCAAATAACCCCCTCTCCTCTCAAATTGCCCCCGCTATTTCTTGGAGCCCATTTTGTGGCCTAAACGGAGCCAAGCCTTCTGTGGAGTTTTTTGTTTGTTTGTTTTTGGAAATGATCAATGATGTTGGGAGGGAAATGGGAAGAAAGAAAGGGAGTGATGGTGGAGAGGAGTATATGTAATTTCTTAACTAATGGCTTTCTGTTTTTAATCACAAAGAACACTTTAAAAAACACGTTGAATTCATTCTATATTAGGAGGTTTGATCTGGAAATGAAAAGTTCAGAAAACTAAAATCCAGTTTGGGTGTCCTCATCTTAGGCACATCTTAGTATTTTGTATTGGTAGGTCTATCTTTACCACAATATATTGTTTAGGACAGGATCACATTTGTCACTTCTTCCTCCCTACTACTCAAAGTGGTACTAGTCCTATAAAATACTCAATAAAGCTTTACAGAGTTAACAAAAAGTCAGTATTTTTTTTTAACTCTCCTGAGTGAACTGAAATTTTTGAGGCTCATAAGTGTATATGTTTTCCTCTTTACTTTGTCTATTACAGCCAGATTGTATAAGTATGAGTGGGGTATTAAAGTCTCTCACTATTATTGTATTGTTGCATATTTCTTCTATCATATTAATTAATGTTTGTATTAGATATATCAATGCTCCAATGATGGGTGGATATATATTTATAATTGTTATAACTTCTTTTTGGATTGTTACTTTAAGTTGTTATGTATAACCTTGATTGTCTCCTTTTCAGGATCTTTAAAGTCAATTTTATCTGATATGAGTATTGCTACTCCTGTTTTCTTATGGTCCATAATTGCATAGAAAATCTTTTTTCAGCCCTTCATTTTCAGTCAGTATATATCCCCTATTTTAAGGTGGTTCTCTTGTAGACAACATATATAGGGGTCTAGTTTTTATATCCATTTGATGCATTTTAGTCTTTTGATTATCTCTTGTAGACAAGATATTTAGGTGTCTTGTATTTGTGTCGATTTGGTCAGTCTTTGTCTGTTGATTAGGGCATTCAGCCCATTAACGTTTAAATCAATTATTGATAAATAGGATTTACTTTATTGTTTTGGGTTTGAATTTATACACCCTTTTAATGATTCCTATCTAGAGAATGTCCTTTAGTTTTTGTTGGAGAAATGGTTTAGTGGTGCAAAATTCTCTCAACTTTTGCTTATCTGTGAAGCTTTTGATTTCTCCTTCATATTTGAATCCTTCATATTTGAATTGTATCCTTGCTGGATACAATAATCTAGGCTGTAAGTTATTTCCTTTCATCACTTTAATTATGTCTTGCCATTCCCTCCTGGCTTGGAGAGTTTCTATTGAAAGATAAGCTGTTATCCTTAAGGGAATTCGCTTGTGACTTATTTGATGTTTTTCCCTTGCTGCTTTTAATATTTGTTCTTTATATTTAATCTTTGTTAATTTGATTAATATGTGTCTTGGGGTGTTTCGCCTTGGGTTTATCCTGTTAGGGACTCTCTGGATTTCTTGAACTTGAGTGGTAATTTCCTTCTCCAATTTAGGGAAGTTTTCAACTATTATCTCCTCAAGTATTTCCTCATGGTCTTTCTTTTTATCTTCTTCTTCTGCAACTCCTATGATTCAAATGTTGTAGTGTTTAATGTTATCCTGGAGGTCTCTGAGATTGTCCTCATTTCTTTTGATTTGTTTTTCTTTTTTCTCCTCTGATTCATTTATTTCTAAGATTCTATCTTCTAATTCACTAATCCTATCTTCTGCCTCTGTTATTCTACTATTTGTTGCCTCCAGGGTGTTTTGGATCTCATTCATTGCATTATTCATTATGTGTTGACTCTTTTTTTATTTCTTCTAGGTCCTTGTTAAACCTTTCTTGCATCTTCTCAATCCTTTTCTCCAGACTGTTTATCTGTGATTCCATTTTGATTTCGAGATTTTGGATTAATTTCACTATCATTATTTGGAATTCTTTATCAGGTAGATTCCCTATCTCTTCCTCTTTGGTTTCGTTTGGTGGGGATCTATCCTGTTCCTTTAGCTGCTGGGTATTCTTTTGTCTCTTCATTTTGTTAAAATTGCCAAATTTAGAGTGTCCTTACTATATTCTGGTAGTTTGTTGAATTCTCTTTCTTGAGGCGGTTTACTGGTCTTTTCAATATCTGATCTCTGCCCTGTTACAGAGGGGGCAGAGATGAACACCCAAATCCTAGCCAGCCAGGTTCAGGCACTAGGATAATCCTCAGAAGCACAGACTCGTTTGAGTCTGCATTTTATGCCATTCCTAGATCCGAGTAGCGCAGGTGATGAAATGTTCACCGAGCGCAGCTGCTGCGACTTATCACCTCCCCCCGACTCAGTTTTCTGGGCATACAACTGGCGCACTTTCTCAGGCAGATGTTGACCATCCAGAGCCCCAAGAATCGAGAATCAGCACAGAAACCTACCTACAGTGCTGTAGACAGTGTCTCTATAGGGCTGTGATTGCCCGCCTCTGGCCCTGGCTGCCTGTCACTGGAGTAGGATGGCCTGCAACCGGCTATCTTCCTGCAGTCCTTTCTTCTGTACGTAGTCCTGGTGGTGTCTTAAGTTAAGGCTGGCTTTTGATGTAGTAGATAACCGACAGTCTGGTTATTTCACTCAGATAGCGCTGGAGATATACAGGCCAAATCCTTTCTCAATGAAATGCAGGCAGTGCCGCTCCTCTTAGCCCAGCCCCCGCTTGCTAATAGCAAATGCTGGTGTCCGCGCTGCTTCTCCCCAAAAGGAGTTACCACAGGGCTCGTTGTCTCATTTTAAAGACAATGAGTTGTCTTTCTAAGTGCCTGATGACCTCTGCTGGCATTCAGAAGCTGTTTTGTAGAATTTATTCAGCATTCAATTGTTCTTTTATTGAATTTGTGGAGGAGAAAGTATTCTCCCCGTCCTACTCGTCCACCATCTTAGCTCCTCCTCCCTCTTCTGTGGAGTTTTGAGAGGGGACGCAGGATTGCTCTCTAGGCCCTGCAGGAAAAGAAGGGCCTCATCTCGCGATGTCTGGGGAATCTCATGGTGTTTTCTCGAGCTGCTGTTTGACGTGTGGAGTTTCTCTCAAGGTAAGATGGGGAACTCATGGAGCCTCTCTTGTGGCCCCAGGGAAGTCCAATCCCCATTGGAGTGACAAGGAGGGCCCAGGATGTCTCGCGAGTCACGGCAGGGGAATCGGGCTTCAAGACGTGTTGAAGGGGGTATATCAAGATTTTTCTTGAGTTGCTGTAAGAATCCCTAGGTTCCCTCGGCTTGTGACAGTGACCTCTGGCAGCTTCTCTTGGTGACTATGAGAAGGCGGGAATACTGTGCAGTTGAGAGGTTTGTCTTTGGACTCCACTGGGTTTAGTGCCATGGAAGAGGACCTCGTCATGAGTTGAGACAGGAATCTCAGGATTCCTCTACTATTTTGACATTGATATGGGCTCTTTGAGGGTTTTGAACAGGAAGTTATGCCTCGTGTTGTGTGGATGCATGGACCTCGGCTTGCCTCTCGAGTTGTTCATGTGGTGTCAGACCACTAGTTGTGTTGTTCTTGGATCCAGAGACTTTTTTAGGGAGGATGCACCCAGGGTGTCAGTTTTCCTACATGGTGTGATTTCATCCTGGGGGTTCCATTGGAAGAGGTGCCCAGGCATCTGTACTTCTCTTGAGTGGACTGAAAAATAGGTGTCATTCGGAATGTGGCATCACCCACGAGGCTTCCTCTCGAGTTTCCAAGTGAGACCGGACTCCTCCTGAGGTTGGACGGGAATGTCGGGATCCCTTTCCAGACAAAGCACGGGAATCGACCCTCATGTGGAGATCAGGAGGAAAGAAGGGGCTTAGATGAAGTTGTGTCGGGAACCTTTGTGTTCCTCTCCAATGAGACTGGTATGTTGGACAACATTTCAAGTTTCCTCAAGGGTGTCAAGTTCCGTTTCGATGATCAAGTGGGTTCGTGTGATTTCTCTCAATACACTGCAGCGTGAAAGGACCTCATCTGGTGATGCCTGGGCAACCACGTTGTTTTTCTCGACTTACGGCAGGATTCTCGAGTTATGACGGGGATCTAAGGGAGCCTCTCGTGTGGCCCCAGGGAAGACCCATCTCCATTCAAATGATGAGGGAGAGCTGGGGATTGCTCTTGAGTCTCTTCGGGGCAAAGGGACCTCTTCTAGACTTTTGTCCAGAAACTCTGTGTTCCCCTTTATTGGCGCTAATGATCTCAGGGTTGCATTTATGCTTCACCTGGCAATACAGGCCTTGTCTTGAGTTGAAGCAAAGAACTCCCCTCTCCTCTTGAGTTGTGACGGCTATCTCTTGGAACCCATTGTGTGGCCAAAAGGGAAGCAAGCCTTCTTTGGAATTTTGAGAGGGGACTCGCGATTGCTTTCTAGGCTCTGCAGGAAAAGATGGGTCTCATATTCCGATGTCGGGGAAATCTCATGGTTTTTTCTTGATCTTCACCTCGACGTGTGACGTTTCTCTCAACTTGTGCTGGGGAACACAGGGAGCCTCTCTTGTGGTCCCAGGGAAGTCCAGGCCGCATTGAAGTGGCGAGCAGGGCCTGGGATTGCTCTCGAGTCATGAAAGGGGAATCGGGCTTCAAGAAGAGTTGAGTGGGGTATCTCAAGGTATTTCTCGAGGTGGTGTAAGAATCCCTAGGTTCCCTTGGCTTGTGACGGTGACTTCTGGCAGCTTCTCTTGGTGCTTAAGAGAAAGCGGGAATACTGTGCAGCTGAGAGGTTTGTCTTGGGACTCACCTGGGTTCAGCGCCAGGGAAGAGGGCCATGTCTTGAGTTGAGTCGGTAACCTCAGGCTTCCTCTCCTGAAAAGACATGAATTTCAGGGTCTTTCAGGCTTTAGAACAGGCAGTCGGTCCTCGTCTTGATGGAGGCATGGAACTTCGCTTGCTTATAGAGTTGTTCCTGGGGTGTCAGGCCACATGTGGAGTTGTATTTTGAACCACAGTCTTCCTCGGGAGGATGCACCCAGTGTGTCAGTGCCCCTTCGTGTTATGACTTCATCCTCAGAGTTTGATTGGAAGAGGTGCCGAGGCATCGGGACTTATCTTGTGTGTACAGGGAAATCGTTGTGTTTGGGAATGTGGCACGACCCCCGAGGCTTCCTCTCGGGTTTTCAAGTGAGAACGTCCTCCTCCTGAGGAGGGACGGGAAGGTCAAAATCCCTTTCTGGACAAAGCAGTGGGATCGACCCTGATGTCGAAATCAGGAGGGAAGAATGTCCTCAGATGAAGTTGTGCTGGGAACCTCGGTGTTCCTCTCCAATTAGACTGGTATGTTGGGCAACATACCAATTTCCTCAAAAGTGTCAAGTTATGTTTCGATGATCAAGTGGGTTCATGGGATTTCTCTCAAGATGCTGAAGTTGGAAAAGGCCTCACCTGGCGATGCCTGTCCAACCACGTGGTTTTTCTCGAATTATGGCAGGATTCTCTACTTACAACCGTGTACTCAGGGAGCCACTTGGGTGGCCCCAGGGAAGACCAATGTCCATTCAAATGGTGAGGGAAAGCTGGGGATTGCTCTCAAGTCTCTGCTGGGCAAATAGACCTCTTCCCAGCTTGTGTCCAGAAATTCCGTGTTCCTCTCCAGTAGCGACCATGATCTCTGGGTGCATTCACGTTTCATTTGGGGGTACAGTCCTCATCTCTATTTAAAGCAAAGCACTCCCCTCTCCTCTCGAGTTGTGACGGATATCTCTGGGACCAATTGTTTGGCCTAAAGAGAGCCAAGCCTTCTGTGGAGTTTTGAGAGGGGACTCAGGATTGCTCTCTAGGCCCTGCAGGAAAAGAAGGGCCTCATCTCTTGATGTTTGGAGATTCTCATGGTTTTTCTCCAGCTGAGGTTCGAAGTGTGGGGTTTCTCTTTAGAGTACAATGGGGAACTCAGGGAGTCTCTCGTCTGGCCCCAGGGAAGTCCCGTCTCCATTCTAATTATGAGGGGGAGCCCGATATTGCTCTCGAGTCACGGCACTGGAATAGGGCCTTAGAACGTGTTGAAGGATGAATCTTGAGGTCTTTCTCATGTTGCGACAGGAAACGCTGGATTCTCTCGACTTGTGAAAGTGACCTCAGGGAGGTTCTCATGGTGCTTCTGGGAAGGCAGGATGCTGTGCAGTTGAGAGGGGCGTCTTGGGACTGCACTGATATCAGTTCAATAGAAGAAAGCCTCATCTTTAGTTGAGGTGGGTATCGCAGTGTTCCTCTCCTATTCTGACATTGATCTCGGGGTCTTTGCTGATTTGAAAGAGGGAGTCAGGCCTCGTCCTTTGTTGAGGCATGGAACTCCGCTTGCCACTCGAGTTGTTCATGGGATGTCAGGCCACTAGTTGAGTTGTATTTGGAACCTGTGTCTTTTTCGGGAGGTTGCAACTGTGGTGTCACTGTCCCTTCGTGTTGTGACTTCATCCTCGGGGTTACATTCAAAGAGGTGCCCAGACATCAGGACTTATCTTGAGTGGACGGGGAAACTGGTGTCTTTCGGAATGTGGCAAGCCCCGCGAGGCTTCATCTCGAGTTTCGATGTGAGACTGGTCTCTTCTTGAGTTGGGACGGGATGTTTGGGATCCCTTTCCAGACAAAGAGAAATCAACCCTCATGTCGAGATCAGGAGGGAAGAAGGGGCTCAGATTAAGATGTGCCTGTAAATTCGGTGATACTCTCGAATGAAACGGGTATTTCAGGGAAATTTTTGAGTTACCTCAATGGTGTGAAGTACCGTATCGAATTTCAAGAGAGAAAGTGGGATTTCTCTCGAGGCACTGCAGGGGGAAATGGCCTCATCTCTTGATTTTGGGGGAACCTTGTGGTTTTTCCCAAGTGGGGGTGGGAATCTTGAGTTATGACCCTGAATTCAGGGAGCCTCTGGTGTTGCCCCAGGGATGGGCAATCTCCTTTTGAGTTGTGATGGGGAGTTGGGGATTGCTCTTGAGTTACTGCAGGGAAAATAGACCTCATGTAGGCTTCCGTCCAGAAATTCCTTGTTCGTCTCCAGTGGCGACAGGGATCTGAGTGTTGCATTCAAGGTTCCCCCATGGAGTCAGGTCTCGTCTCCAGTTTAAGCAAAGAACTCCACTCTCCTCTGGAGTGGCGACTGGTATGTCTTGGAGCCCATTGATGGCCTAAAGAGAGTCAAGCCTCTTATGAAATTTTGACAGGGGACTTGGGATTGCTCTCTAGGCCCTGCAGGAAAAGAAGGCACTCATCTCGCGATGATGGGGGAATATCGTTGGTTTTTCTCGAGCACTGGTGCAAAGTGTGTGGTTTCTCTCGATTTAGGACAGGAAACCCAGGGAGCCTCTCGTGTGGCCCCAGGGAAGTCCAGTCTTCATTCAAGTTGGGAGGGGTGCCCGCAATGGCTCTCGATTCACTGCAGGGGCCTCAGGACTGAAGACGCGATGAAGAGGGAATCTCGAGTAAGTTGTCAAGTTGTGGCACGAAACCTTGGGTTCCCTCGACTTCTGACGGTCACAGCTGGGAGCTTCTCATGGTGCCTAAAGGAAACCAGGAATACTGTTGATTTCGGAGGGACCTTTTGGGACTCCAAGGGGTGGTTGCAATGGAAGAGGGCCTCATCTCGAGTTGAAGCAGGAACCTCAGGATTTCTCTCCTGTTCTTCCGTGGGTCTCGGGGTGTGTATGTCGTTTCAAAGAGGGAGTCAGGTCTCGACTTGTGTGGAGGCATGGAACTCTGCTTTTCTCTCGAATTGTCAAAGGGCTTTCAGGTCTCCAGGAGAGTTGAATTTGGGACCGGGGGCTCTATTTGAGTTAACAGCGGGGCACCGGCACTCACTTCGTGTTTTGAGTTGATTCTCAGCTGACATTGGAATCTGTGTAAGGGAATCATTCCTGATCTCGAATGATTGGGGAAATACGTGGCATTTGAATTGTGACAATACCCCTGGGATCCACTCAAGTGTCAAGTATGTACCAGCCTCTTCTCACGGGTAAAGTGGATTCCAACATTGCTTTCCAGGTGAAGCAGGGCAATCAACCCTCATCTCAACTTTTGGAGGAAAAATTGGGTTGCTTCTTGACTTGTGCCAGGAAACTCAGCATTCGTCTCGAGTGGGACGGGTGGCTGGGGAAACTTCTAGATTTCGGAAAGAGTGTCATGTAACCTTTCGGGTTCCAAGAGGGAAAGTGGGCTTTCTTTGGAAATGCTGCAGTGTAATAGGGATTCCTCAAGCGTTCAGGGGAGATTTGTGTGGCTTGATATTGCGAAGGGCAGCTTGGGATAATTCACACATGGCTGCTGGGATGAATATCCTGATTTGGTGTTGAGGAGGGAACCTCAGGGTTCCTCTCCATTTCTGACATTCATCTCGGGGTCTCTGTGTAGTTGCAACAAGGATGTCAGGCCTCGTTTTATGTTGAGGCACAGAGCTCAGCTTGCCCCTCGAGTTGTTCATGGGGTATCAGGCTATTTGTTGAGTTATATTTGGAACCTGCATCTTTCTCCAGAGGATGCAACCGTGGTGTCAAAGCCCCTTCGTGTTGTGACTCCATCCTCGGGTTTACATTTCTAGAGGTGACCGCGCATCAGGACTTATCTTGAGTGGACGGGATAATCTGTGTCTTTTGGAATGTGGCATGACCGAGTAGGCTTCCTATCGGGTTTCACTGGGAGACAGGCCTCCTCCTAAGGTGCGTGGGGAAGGTCGCCAACTTTTTCCAGACAAAGCAGGGGAATCTACCCTCATGTCAAGGTCAGGAGGGAAGAAGGGGCTCAGATTAAGTCGTGCCTGAAAACTTAGTGTTCCTCTTGAATGAGACCGGTATGTGGGGCAACATTTTAAGTTTTATCAAAGGTATCAAGTTTCAATTTGATGTTCAAGTGGGTACATGGGATTTCTTTCAAGACAGTTGAGCGGGAAAGTGCCTCATCTGGCGATGACTAGGCAACCATATGGATTTTCTGGACTTACTACGGGATTCTCCAGTTAGGACGGGGAAATCAGGGAACCTCTCTTGTGGCCCCAGGGAAGACCAATCTGCATTCTATTGGCGAGGCGGACCTGGGGTTTTCACTCAAGTCACTGCAGAGCAAAGAAACCTCTTCTAGGCTTGTGTCCAGAAACTCTCTGTTCCCATTCATTGGCGCTAGGGATCTCGGGGTTGCATTCAAGCTTCACCAGGGGAGTCAGGCCTCGTCTAGATTTGAAGCAAAGAAACCCCACTCCTCTCGAGTTTCCACTGCTGTCTCTTGGAGCCCATTATGTTTTCTAAAGGGAACCAAGCCTTCTGTGGAGTTTTGAGAGGGGAATCGCAAATGCTCTCTAGGCCCTGCAGGGTAAGAACGGCCTCTTCTCGCGATGTCTGGGGAATCTCATGGTGTTTTCTCGAGCTGCGCCTCGACGTGTGGCGTTTCTGTCGAGGTAAGATGGGGAACTCCGGGAGCCTCTCTTGTGGCCCCAGGGAAGTCAAATCCCCATTGGAGTGACAAGGAGGGCCCGGGATGTCTCTTGAGTCATGGCAGGGGAATCGGGCTTCAAGACGTGTTGAAGGGGTTATGTCGAAGTGTTTCACGAGGTGCTGTAAGAATCGCTAGTTTCCCTCGGCTTGTGACGGTGACTTCTGGCAGTTTCTCTTGGTGTCTATGAGAAGGCGGGAATACTGTTCAGTTGAGAGGTTTGTCTTGGGACTCCACTGTGTTCAGTGCCATGGAAGTTGACCTCGTCCTGAGTTGAGGCAGGAATCTCAGGCTTCCTATTCTGTCTGACATCGATCTCCGGGTGTTTGGGTGTTTTGAACAGGGAGTTATGCCTCGTGTTGTGTGGATGAATGGTCCTCGGCTTACCTCTAGAGTTCTTCATGTGGTCTCAGACATCTTGTTGAGTTGTTCTTCGAACCAGAGACTTTTTCGGGAGGATGTACCCAAGGTGTCAATTTCCCTTCGTGTTGTGATTTCATCCTTGGGGTTCGATTGGAAGAGATGCCCATGCATCTGGACTTCTCTTGAGTGGACTGGATAATCGTTTTCTTTCGGAATGTGGCATGACCCACGAGGCTTCCTCTCGAGTTTCCAAGTGAGACCAGCCTCCTCCTGAGGTTGGAATGGAATGTCGGTATCCCTTTCCAGACAAAGCAGGGGAATCGACCCTTATATCGAGATCAGGAGGGAAGAAGAGGATCACATGAAGTTCAGCCGGGAACCTTCGTGTTCCTCTCTAATGAGACCTGTATGCTAGGCAACATTTCAAGTTTCCTCAAGGGTGTCAAGTTCCGTTTCAATGATCAAGTGGGTACGTGGGATTTCTCTCAAGACACTGCAACAGGAAAAGACCTCATCTGGCGATGCCTGGGCAACCATGTTGTTTTTCTAAACTTATGGCAGGATTCTCGAGTTACGACGGGGAGCTCAGGGAGCCTCTCGTGTGGCCCAGGGAAGACCAATCTTCATTCAAACGACAAGAGAGAGTCTGGGGATTGCTCTTGAGTTGCTGGAGGGCAAAGAGACTTCTTCTAGACTTGTATCCAGAAACTCTGTGTTCTCCTTCATTGGCACTAATGATCTCGGGGTTGCATTTCTGCTTCGCCTGGCGATATAGGCCTCGTCTCAAGTTGAAGCAAACAACTCCCCTCTCCTCTCGAGTTACCACGGCTATCTCTTGGAACCCATTGTGTGGCCAAAAGGGAATCAAGCCTTCTGTGGAGATTTGAGAGGGGATTCGCGATTGCTCTCTAGGCTCTGCAGGAAAAGATGGGTCTCATCTACCAATGTCGGGGAAATCTCACGGTTTTTTCTTGATCTTCAGCTGGAGGTGTGGCGTTTCTCTCAAAATGTGCGGGAGAAAACATGGAGCCTCCTTTGTGGCCCCAGGGAAGTCCAGTCCCCATTGGAGTGGCAAGCAGGGCCCGGGATGGCTCTCGAGTCATGGAAGAGGAATCAAGCGTAATGAAGAGTTGAAGCGTGTATCTCGAGGTGTTTCTCGAGTTGCTGTAAGAATCCTTAGGTTACCTCGGTGACTTCTGACAGCTTCTCTTGGTGCTTAAGAGAAAGCGGGAATACTGTGCAGTTGAGAGGTTTGTCTTGGGACTCCCCTGGGTTCAGGGCCTGGGAAGAGGGCCGCATCTTGTGTTGAGTCGGGAATCACAGGCTTCCTCTCCTGAAATGACATGGATTTTGGGGTCTTTGGGGATTTTGAACAGGCAGGCAGTCCTCGTATGGTGTGCAGGCATGGAACTCCGCTTGCCTTTAGAGTTGTTCCTGGAGTATCAGGTCACCTGTGGAGTTGTACATGGAACCAGCCTCTTTTATGGGAGGATGCACCCAGGATGTCAGTGCCCCTTCGTGTTATGACTTCATCCACGGGGTTCCATTGGAAGAGGTGCCCAGGCATCTGGACTTCTCCTGAGTGTACGGGGAAATCGTTGTCTTTCGGAATGTGGCACGACCCCCGAGGCTTCCTCTCGAGTTTTCAAGTGAGAACGGCCTCCTCCTGAGGCGGGACGGGAAGGTCAGAATCCATTTCCAGACAAAGCAGGGGGATCAACCCTCATGTCGAGATCAGGAGGGAAGAAGATGCTCAGATGAAGTTGTGCCGGGAACCTCAGTGTTCCTCTCGAATGAGACTGGTATATTAGGCAACATTTCAGGTTTCCTCAAGAGTGTCAAGTTCTGTTTCGATGATCAAGTGGGTTCATGGGATTTCTCTCAAGATGCTGCAGTTGGAAAAGGCCTCACCTGGCGATGCCTGTCCAACCACGTGGTTTTTCTCGAGTTATGGCGGGATTCTCTACCTAAAACCGTGTACTCAGGGAGCCACTTGGGTGGCCCCAGGGAAGACCAATCTCCATTCAAATAGTGAGGGAGAGCTGGGGATTGCTCTCACATCGCTGCCAGGCAATTAGACCTCTTCCCGGCTTGTGTCGAGAAATTCCGTGTTCCCCTCCAGTGGCGACAATGATCTCTGCATTGCATTCAATTTTCATGCGGGGATTCAGTCCTCGTCTCTAGATGAAGCAAAGAATTCCCCTTTCCTCTCGAGGTGTGACGGCTATCTCTTGGAGCCCACTGTGTGGCCAAAAGGGAAACAAGCCTTCTCTGGAGTTTTGAGAGGGGACTCGGGATTGCTCTCTAGGCCCTGCAGGAAAAGAAGGGCCTCATTTGGTGATGTTGGGGGAATCTCATGGTTTTTCTCAAGCTGTAGCTTGACGTGTGGCATTTTGTTGAGTTATGACGGGGAACTCACTAGTGTGGCCCCAGGGAAGTCCAATCTCCATTTGAGTTGGGAGGGGGGTCCAGGATGGCTCTCGAATCATGACAATGGAATCAACCCTCATGTCGAAATCAGGAGGGGAAATGGGGCTCAGATTAAGTTGTGCCAGGAAATTTGGTGTTAGTCTCTAATGAGACAGTTATGTCGGGGAAGTTTTTGAGTTGCATCAAGGGTGTCAAATACCATTTCGAATTTCTAGAAAGAAAGTGGGATTTGTTTGGAAGCACTGCAGGGGGAAAGTGCCTCCTCTCAAGATGATGTGGGAACGTCCTTGTTTTTCTCGAGTTGCCATGGGAATCTCCAGTTACGACCTGGAACTCATGGGATTCTGGTGTTGCCAAATTGAAATCCAGTCTCCTTTCGAGTTGCTAGGGGGAGCTTGGGATCGCTCTCAAGTCGCTACATGGCAAATAGACCGCATCTAGTCTTCTGTCCAGAAATTCCATGTTCGTCCCCAGTGGCGACAGGCATCTCCATGTTGCATTCAATCTTCACTCGGGGAGTTAAGCCTCATCTCCAGTTGAGGCGGGATCCTCAGGATTTCTTTCTTGTTCTGATGTGGGTCTAGGGTTGTATGCCGTTTCAAGCAGGGAGTCAGGACTCGACCTGTGTGGAAGCATGGAACTCTGCTTGTCAAAGGCGTTTCAGGCCTCCAGGAAAGTTGAATTTAGGACCTGGGTCTCTATTCGAATTAGAACCAGGGCACCAGAACTCCCTTCGTGTTGTGAGTTTATTCTCAGCTGACATTTGAATCCGTGCAAGGGAATCAGGCCTGATCTCGAGTGAATGGGGAAAAACTTGGCTTTCGAATTGTGACAAGACCCCCGGCTTCCACTCCAGTGTCAAGTAGATACCATCCTCCTCTCTGGGGAGAAGTGGATGAGGGCATTCTATTTCAGTTGGAGCAGGGCCTACGACTCTCATCTCCACATGAGGGGAAATCAGGGCACTTCTTGACTTGGGGCGGGAAAGTCAGCGTTCGTCTCTAGTGGGTAAGTGTATCTGGGGAAATTTCTTGATTTTGGAAAGGGTGTTAAGTACCCTTTCGAGTTCCAAGAGGGAAAGTGGGCTTTCTTTGGAAATGCTGCAGTGTAAGAGGGATTCCTCAAACATTCAGGGGAGATTTGTGTGGATTGCTATTGCGACAGGCAGCTTGGGATAAGTCACACATCGCTGCAGGGATGAATAGGACCTGATCTGGATTTGAGGAGGGAATCTCAGGGTTCCTCTCCATTTCTGACATTCATCTCGTGATCTCTGTGGAGTTGAAACAAGGGAGTCAGGCCTCGTTTTGTGTTGAGGCACAGAACTCAGCTTGCCTCTCGAGTTGTTCATGGGGTATCAGGCTACTTGTCGAGTTGTATTTGGAACCTGCATCTTTCTCCAGAGGCTGCAACCATGCTGTCAAAGCCCCTTCGTGTTGTGACTTCATCCTCGGGTTTACATTTCTAGAGGTGACCGCGCATCAGGACTTATCTTGAGTGGACGGGATAATCGGTGTCTTTTGGAATGTGGCATGACCCAGTAGGCTTCTTATCGAGTTTCAGTGGGAGACAGGCTGCCTCCTAAGGTGCGTGGGGAAGGTCACCAACCCTTTCCAGACAAAGTAGGGGAATCAACCCTCATGTCAAGGTCAGGAGGGAAGAAGGGGCTCAGATTAAGTCGTGCCAGGAAACTTAGTGTTCCTCTTGAATGAGACCAGTATGTGGGGCAACATTTTAAGTTTTATCAAGGGTATCAAGTTTCCATTCAATGTTCAAGTGGGTACATGGGATTTCTTTCAAGACAGTTGAGCGGGAAAGTGCCTCATCTAGTGATGACTAGGCAACCATATGGATTTTTTGGACTTAGGGCGGGATTCTCCAGTTAGGACGGGGAAATCAGGGAACCTCTCTTGTGGCCCCAGGGAAGTCCAATCTGCATTCTATTGGCGAGGGGGAGCTGGGGTTTTCACTCAAGTAAATGCAGGGCAAAGAAACCTCTTCTAGGCTTGTGTCCAGAAACTCTCTGTTCCCATTTATTGGCTATCTCTTGAAGCCCATTGTGTTTCCTAAAGGGAACCAAGCCTTATGTGGAGTTTGAGAGAGGAATCGGAATTGCTTTCTAGTACCTGAAGGATAAGAACGGCCTCATCTCACGATGTCTGGGGAATCTCATGGTGTTTTCTCGAGCTGCGTCTCGACGTGTGGCGTTTCTCTCAAGGTAAGATGTATAACTCAAGGAGCCTCTCTTGTGGCCCCAGGGAAGTCCAATCCCCATTGGAGTGACAAGGAGGGCCCGGCATGTCTCTCGAGTTACGGCAGGGGAATCGGGCTTCAAGACGTGTTGAAGGGGGTATGTCGAGGTGTTTCTCGAGTTACTGTAAGAATTGCTAGGTTCCCTCGGCTTGTGACCTTGTCCTCTGTCAGCTTCTCTTGGTGCCTATGAGAAGGTGGGAATACTGTGTAGTTGAGAGGTTTGTCTTGGGACGCCACTGTGTTCAGTGCCATGGAAGTGGACCTCGTCCTGATTTTAGGCGGGAATCTCAGGCTTCCTCTACTGTTCTGACATCGATCTTGGGGTCTTTGGGGGTTTTGAACAGGGAGTTATGCCTCGTGTTGTGTGGATTCATGGACCTCCACTGGCCTCTCGAGTTTTTCATGCAGTGTCAGACCTCTTGTTGAGTTGTTCTTGGAACCAGAGACTTTTTAGGGAGGATGTACCCTGGGTGTCAGTTTTCCTTCGTGTTGTGACTTCATCCTTGGGGTTCCACTGGAAGAGGTGCACAGGCATCTGGACTTCTCTTGAGTGGACTGGAAAATCGCTGTCTTTCGGATTGTGGCACGACCCACGAGGCTTCCTCTCGAGTTTCCAAGTGAGACCGGCCTCCTCCTGAGGTTGGAAGGGAATGTTGTTATCCCTTTCCAGACAAAGCAGGGGAATCAAGCCTCATGTCGAGATCAGAAGGGAAGAAGGGGTTCAAATGAAGTTGAGTCGGGAACCTTCGTGTTGCTCTCTAATGAGAGAGGTATGTTGGGAAACGTTTCAAGTTTCATCAAGGATGTCAAGTTCCGTTTTGATGATCAAGTGCATCAGATCAGATCAGATCAGTCGCTCAGTCGTGTCCGACTCTTCATGACCCCATGAACCGCAGCACACCAGGCCTCCCTGTCCATCACCAGCTCCCGGAGGTCACCAAGACTCACACCCATCAAGTCAGTGTTGCCATCCAGCCATCTCATCCTCTGTCGTCCCCTTCTCCTCCTGCCCTCAATCCCTCCCAGCATCAGAGTCTTCTCCAATGAGTCAACTCTTCGCATGAGGTGGCCAAAATACTGGAGTTTCAGCTTTAGCATCATTCCTTCCAAAGAAATTCCAGGATTGATCTCCTTCAGAATGGACTGGTTGGATCTTCTTGCAGTCCAAGGGACTCTCAAGAGTCTTCTCCAACACCACAGTTCAAAAGCATCAATTCTTCGGCGCTCAGCCTTCTTCACAGTCCAGCTCTC
>SJYU01008555.1:44436-130445 GCA_006410795.1 Tragelaphus strepsiceros
GCTCTTGAGTCATGGAAGTGGAATCGGGCTTCAAGAAGAGTTGAAGGGGATATCTCGAGGTGTTTCTCGAGTTGCTGTAAGAATCTCTAGGTTCCCTTGGCTTGTGACGGTGACCTCTGGCAGCTTCTCTTGGTGCTTAAGAGAAAACGGGAATACTGGGCAGTTGAGAGGTTTGTCTTGGGACTCCCCTGGGTTCAGCACGTGGGAAGAGGGCCGCATCTTGAGTTGAGTCAGGAATCTCAGGCTTCCTCTCCTGAACTGACCTGGATTTCGGGGTCTTTGGGGATTTTGAACAGGCAGGCAGTCCTTGTCTTGTTTGGAGGCATGGAAATCCGCTTGCCTTTAGAGTTGTTCCTGGCGTGTCAGGCCACCTGTGGAGTTGTACATGGAACCAGCATCTTTTATGGGAGGATGCACCCAGGATGTCGGTGCCCCTTCATGTTATGACTTCATCCTCGGGGTTCCTTTGGAAAAGGTGCCCAGGCATTTGGTCTTGTCTTGAGTAGACGGGGAAATCGTTGTCTTTTGGAATGTGGAACGACCCACGAGGCTACCTCTGGAGTTTTCAAGTAAGAATGGCCTCCTCCTGAGGAGGAATGGGAAGGTCAGAATCCCTTTCCAGACAAAGCAGGGGGATCGACCCTCATGTCGAGATCAGGAGGGAAGAAGATGCTCAGATGAAGTTGTGCCGGGAACCTCGGTATTCCTCTCCAATGAGAATGGTATGTTGGGCAACATTTCAAGTTTCCTCAAGAGTGTCAAGTTTTGTTTGAATGATCAAGTGGGTTCATGGGATTTCTCTCAAGTTGCTGCAGTTGGAAAAGGCGTCACCTGGCGATGCCTGTCGAGCCACGTGGTTTTCCTTGAATTATGGCGGGATTCTCTACCTAAAACCGTGTACTCAGGGAGCCACTTGGGTGGCCCCAGGGAAGACCAATCTCCATTCAAATAGTGAGGGAGAGCTGGGGATTGCTCTCAAGTCACTGCCGAGCAAATAGCCTTCTTCCCGGCTTGTGTCCAGAAATTCCGTGTTCCCCTCCAGTGGCAACAATGATCTCTGCATTGCATTCAAATTTCATCTGGGGGTTCAGTCCTCATCTCTAGTTGAAACAAAGAACTCCCCTTTCCTCTCGAGTTGTGATGGCTATCTCTTGGAGCCCATTGTGTGGCCTAAAGGGAGCCAAGCCTTCTGTGGAGTTTTGAGAGGGGACTTGGGATTGCTTTCTAGGCCCTGAAGGAAAAAAAGGGCCCCATCTATTGATGTTTGGAATATCTCGTGGTTTTTCTTGAGCTGAGGCTCGAAGTGTCATGTTTCTCTTTAGAATACCACAGGGATCTCAGGGAGTCTCTCGTCTGGCCCCAGGGAAGACCAGTCTCCATTCTAATTGTAAGGGGGAGCTTGATATTGCTCTCGAGTCACGGCACTGGAATAGGGCCTCAAGACGTGTTGAAGGGTGAATCTTCAGGTCTATCTCAAGTTGCGGCAGGAAACCCTGGGTTCTCTCGACTTGTGAAAGTGACCTCAGGGAGGTTCTCATGGTGCTTCTGGGAAGGCAGGATGCTGTGGAGTTGAGAGGGGCGTCTTGGGACTGCAGTGGTGTCAGTGCAATGGAAGACGGCCTCATCTTGAGTTGAGGCGGGAATCTCAGGGTTCCTCTCCTGTTCTGACATTGATCTTGGGGTCTTTCCCAATTTGGAACAGGGAATCAGGCCTCATCCTTTGTTGAGGCATGGAACTCCTCTTGCCTCTCGAGTTGTTCATGGGGTGTCAGGCCACTAGTCAAGTTGTATTTGGAACCTGCGTCTTTTTCGGGAGGATGCAACTGTGGTGTCACTGTCCCTTCGTGTTGTGACTTCATCCTCGGGGTTACATTCAAAGAGGTGCCCAGACATCAGGACTTATCTTGAGTGGACAGGGAAACTGATGTCTTTCGGAATGTGGCAGGACCCGCGAGGCTTCATCTGGAGTTTCCATGTGAGACTGGTCTCTTCCTGAGTTGGAACGTGAAGTTTGGGATCCCTTTCCAGACAAAGAGAAATCAACTGTCATGTCGAGATCAGGAGGGGAGAAGGGGCTCAGATTAAGTTGTACCTGGAAATTCGGTGATACTCTCGAATGAAACAGGTATTTCAGGGAACTTTTTGAGTTACCTCAATGGTGTGAAGTACCGTATCGAATTTCAAGAGGGAAAGTGGGATTTCTTTCAAGACACTGCAGGGGGAAATGGCCTCCTCTCTTGATTTTGGGGCAACCTCGTAGTTTTTCTCATGTTGCTGCGGGAATCTTGAGTTATGACCCAGAATTCAGGGAGCCTCTGGTGTTTCCCAGGGAAGGGCAATCTCCATTTGAGTTGTGAGGGGGAGCTGGGGATTGCTCTTGAGTCACTACAGGGAAAATAGACCTCATGTAGGCTTCCGTCATGAAATTCCGTGTTAGTTTCCAGCGGTGACACGTAAGTGAGTGTTGCGTTCAAGGTTCCCCCGTAGAATCAGGCCTCGTCTCCGGTTTAAGCAAAGAACTCCAGTCTCCACTGGAGTGGCGTTGGGTATGTCTTGGAGCCCATTGTTTGGCCTAAAGGGAATCAAGCCTTCTGTGGAGTTTTGAGAGGGGACTCGGGATTGCTCTCTAGGCCCTACAGGAAAAGAAGGGGCTCATCTCGCGATATTGGGGAAATCTCATGATTTTTTTTCTCGAGCTGCGGCTTGACGTGTGGCGTTACTCTCGAGTTTCTACGGGGAACTCAGGAGCCTCTTGTGTTGCCCCAGAGAAGTCCATTCTCCATTCGAGTGGCGAATTAACCCCAGGATGGCTCTCAAGTCACTGCAGGCGAATCGGTCCTCAAGACATGTTGAAGTGTGTATGTCGAGGTCTATCTCGACTTGCATTAAAAATCTCTTGGTTCCCTCGGCTTGTGACGGTGACTTCTGGGAGCTTCTCATGGTGCCTACGGGAAGGCTGAAATACTGTGGGGTTGAGAAGGTTGTCTTGGAACTCCCCTGGGCTCTGTGCAATGGAAGAGGGCCTCATCTTGAGTTGAGGCGGGAATCTCAGTCTTCTCCTGTTCTGACATCAATCTCCTGGTCTTTGAGGGTGTTGAACAGGGCATCAGACCTTGTTTTATGTGGAGGCATGGAACTCCGCTTTCCTCTCGAGTTTTTCATGGGGTATCAGGCCACTGGGCGAGTTGTACTTGGAACCAGCGGCTTCGTCGGGAGGATGCACACAGTGTGTCAGTGCCCCTTGGTGTGGTGACTTCATCCTCGTGGTTCCATTTAAAGAGGTGCCCAGGCATCAGGACTTCTCTTGAATGGACAAGGAAATGGGTATCTTTCAGAATGTGGCACAACCCAAGAGGCTTCCTCTCAAGTTTCAAAGTGAGACCAGCATCCTCTTGAGGTGCAACACGAAGGTCGGGATCCCTTCCAGACAAAGCTGGGGAATAGACCCTCATGTCAAGATCAGGAGGGGAAAAGGTGATCAGATGAAATTGTGCCTGGAATCTCGGTGTTCCTCTCCAGTGTGACCAGTGTGTTGGGCAACATTTTATGTTTCCTCAGACGTGTCAAGAGCACTTTTGATGTTCAAGTGGTTTCCTGGGATTTCTCTCAAGATGCTGCAGCGGGAAAGGGCCTCATGTGGTGATGACTGGTCAACCACGTGGTTTTTCTCGACTTACGGCGGGATTCCCAAGTTACGACGGGGAGCTCAAGGAGCCTCTCATGTGGCTCCAGGTAAGTCCAATCTCCAATGGATTGGCGAGGATGAGCTGGAGTTTGCTCTCGAGTCGCTGCATGTAACGACTAGGCTTGTTTCCAGAAACTCCGTGTTCCTCTTCTGTGGCGATATTGATCTCAGTGTTGCATTCAAGCTTCACCCTTGGAGTCAGGCCTCGTCTCGAGTTGAAGCAAAGTCTCCCCTCTCCTCTTGAGTTGTGACGGCTATCTCTTGGAGCCCACTGTGTGGCCAAAAGGGAAACAAGCCTTCTCTGGAATTTTGAGAGGGGACTCGGGATTGCTCTCTAGGCCCTGCAGTAAAAGAAGGGCCTCATCTGGTGATGTTGGGGGAATCTCATGGTTTTTCTCGAGCTGTAGCTTGACGTGTGGCATTTTGTCGAGTTATGACGGGGAACTCAGGGAGCCTCTAGTGTGGCCCCAGGGAAGTCCAATCTCCATTTGAGTTAGGAGGGGGGCCCAGGATGGCTCTCGAATCATGACAACAGAAGCAACCCTCATGTGGAAATCAGGAGGGGAGATGGGGCTCAGATTAAGTTGTGCCAGGAAATTTGGTGTTACTCTCTAATGAGACAGTTATGTCGGGGAAGTTTTTGAGTTGCATCAAGGGTGTCAAATACCATTTCGAATTTCTAGAAAGAAAGTGGGATTTGTTTGGAAGCACTGCAGGGGGAAAGTGCCTCCTCTCAAGATGATGTGGGAACCTCCTTGTTTTTCTCGAATTGCCATGGGAATCTCGAGTTACGACCTGGAACTCATGGAGATTCTGGTGTTGCCAAATCGAAGTCCAGTCTCCTTTCGAGTTGCTAGGGGGAGCTTGGGATCGCTCTCGAGTCGCTACATGGCAAATAGACCGCATCTAGTCTTCTGTCCAGAAATTCCGTGTTCGTCCCCAGTGGCGACAGGCATCTCCATGTTGCATTCAATGTTCACTTGGTGAGTTAAGCCTCGTCTCCAGTTGAGGCGGGATCCTCAGGATTTCTTTCCTGTTCTGATGTGGGTCTAGGATTGTGTATGCCCTTTCAAGCAGGGAGTCAGGACTCGACCTGTGTGGAGGCATGGAACTCTGCTTGTCAAAGGCGTTTCAGGCCTCCAGGAAAGTTGAATTTAGGACCTGGGTCTCTATTCGAATTAGAACCAGGGCACCAGAACTCCCTTTGTGTTGTGAGTTTATTCTTGGTTGACATTCAAATCCGTGCAGGGGAATCAGGCCTGACCTCGAGTGGATGCGGAAAAACTTGGCTTTTGAATTGTGACAAGACCCCCGGCTTCCACTCCAGTGTCAAGTAGATACCATCCTCCTCTCAGGAGAGAAGTGGATGAGGGCATTCTATTCCAGTTGAAGCAGGGCCAACAACTCTCATCTAGACATGAGGGGAAATCGGGGCGCTTCTAGACTTGGGGCGGGAAAGTCAGCGTTCGTCTCTAGTGGGGAAGTGTATCTGGGGAAATTTCTTGATTTCGGAAAGGGTGTTAAGTACCCTTTCGAGTTCCAAGAGGGAAAGTGGGCTTTCTTTGGAAACCCTGCAGTGTCAAAGGCCCCCTCAAGCATGCGAGGGAGAATTTCGTGGTTTCCATGGATTGTGGCAAGCAGCTTAGTGTTCCTAGTGAGTTTCATGTCGATGTGTGGAACCCGTTCGTGTGTCCTCAGGGAATTGAGATCTCTTTTGGTGTTGCGAGGGGCAGCTCGGGATTGCTCATGCATCACTGCAGGGATGAAGAGCGCCTCATCTCGAGTTGAGGCGGAACCTCAGGGTTGCTCTCCATTTCTGACATTGATCTCGATGTCTCTGCGGAGTTGGAACTGGGGAGTCAGGCCTCGACTTCTGTTGAGGCACAGAATTCCGCTTGACCCTCGAGTTGTTCTTGGGGTGTCAGGCCACTTATCGTGTTCTATTTGGAACCTGCAGCTTCTCCTGTGGATGTAACCGTGGTGTCAGAGCCCTTTCGTGTTGTGACTTACACTCAAGTTTACAATCTAAGAGTTGTCCAGGCATTGGGACTTCTCTTTGGTGGACAGGGTAATCAGTATCTTTTGGAATGTGGCACGAACCAAGAGGCTTCCCGTCGTGTTTTATGTGAGACCTGCCTCCTCCTGAGGTGCGACGGGAAAGTCGGGACCTTTTTCCAGAGAAAGCAGGGGAATCAACCCTCATGTCGAGATAAGGAGGGAAATAGGGGCTCAGATTAAGTTGTGCCAGGAAACACGGTGTTCCTCTCCAATGTGTCTGGTATGTTAGGCAACATTTGAATTTTTCTCAAGGGTGTCAAGTTCTGTTTCAATTTTCAAGTGGGTACCAGTGATTTCTCTCAAGACGCTGCAGCGGGAAAGGGCCTAATCTCGTGATGTCGGGGGAATCTGATGGTTTTTCTTGAGCTGCGGCTGTACGTGTGCCGTTTCTCTCGAGTTACCATGGGGAACTCAGGGAGTCTCTGTTGTGGACCCAGGGAAGACCAGTCTCCATTAGAGTGGCGAGGGGGGCCCGGGATGGATTTCGAGTCACAGCAGGGGAATCAGGGTTCAGGACATGTTGAAGGGGGTATCTCGAAATGTTTCTCAATTTTCTGTAAAAATCCCTGGGCTCACTCAGCTTGTGAAGGTGAACTCTGGCAGCTTCTCTTGGTGCCTATGAGAAGGTGGAAATGCTGTGCCATTTAGAGGGTTATCTTAGGACTCCACTGGATTTAGTGCCATGAAAGAGGGCCTCATCTTGAGTGGAGGCGGAAATCTCAGGCTTCCTTTCCTGTTCTGACATCGATCTCGGGGTCTCTGGGGGTTTTGAACAGGGAGTTAGTCCTCGTCTTGTGTGGAGACACTCAATTCTGCTTGCCTCTCGAGTTGTTCATGGGGTGTTAGTCTACTTGTCGAGTTGTACTTGGAATCAGTGGCTTTTTTGGAGGATACCCACAGGGTGTCAGTGCCCATTTGTGTTGTGACTTTATCCTCGGTGTTCCATTTGAAGAGGTGCCCAGTCATCGGGACTTCTCTTGAGTGGATGGGGAAAATTGGTGTCTTTCGGAATGTGGCATGACCCACGAGGCTTACTCTCGAGTTTCCAAGTGAGACCGGCCTCCTCCTGAGGTGGGACTGGAAGGACGGGATCCCTTTCCAGACAAAGCAGGGGAATCGACCGTCATGTCAAGATCAAGAGGGAAGAAGCTGCTCAGAAGTTGTTCTGGGAACCTCGGTGTTCCTCTTCAATGAAACCAGTATGTTGGGCAACATTTGAAGTTCCCTCAAGGGTGTAAAATTCCGTTTTGATGATCAAGTGGGTTCCTAGGATTTGTCTCAAGATGCTGCAGTGGGAAAGGGCCTCATCTGGCGATGCCCGGGGAACCAGGTTGTTGTTCTCTACTTACGGTGGGATTCTCAAGTTAAGCTGGGGAAATCAGGGAGCCTCTCATGTGGCCCCAGGAAAGATCAATTGAAATGAAGAGGGAGAGCTGGGAATTACTGTTGAGTCGCTGTAGGGCCAAGAGACCTCTTCTAGGCTTGTGTCCAGAAACTTCGTGTTCGACTTCAGGGGCATTAGGAATCACACGATTGGATTCAAGATTCACCTGGAAGAGTCAGGCCTCATCTCGAGTTGAAGCAAAGAACTCCCCTCTCCTCTTGAGTGGCCACGGCAATCTCTTGGAACCCACAGTGTGGCCAAAAGGGAATCAAGCCTTCTGGCGAGTTTTGAGACGGGACTCGGGATTGCTCTCTAGGCCCTGCAGGAATATAAGGGCCTCACCTGACGATGTCAGGGGAATCTCATGGTGTTTTCTTGAGCTGCGGCTCGACGTGTGGCGTTTCCCTTGAGTTACGATGGGGAACTCAGGGAGCCTCTCATGTGGCCCCAGAGGAGTCCGGTCACTAATCGAGAGGCAAGGGGGGCCCGGGATGGCTCTCGAGTCATGGGAGGGGAATCGGGGTTCAAGACATGTTGAAAGAGGTATCTCGAGGTGTTTCTCAAGTTGCTATAAGAATCCCTAGGTTCCCTCGGCTTGTGATGGTGACCTCTGTCAGTTTCTCTTGGTGCCTATGAGAAGGCAGGAATGCTGTGCAGTTGAGAGGTTTGTCTTAGGACTCCACTGCATTTAATGCCATGAAAGAGGGCCTCATCTTGAGTTGAGGCTGGAATCTCAGGCCTCCTCTCCTGTTCTGACATTGATCTCCGGGACTTTGGGGGTTTTGAACAGGGAGTTAGGCCTCGTCTTGTGTGGACGCATGGAAATGCGCTTGCCTCTCGATTTGTTCATGGGGTGTCAGGCCACTTGTCGAGTTGTACTTGGAACCAGCGGCTCTTTCGGGAGGATGCACCCAGGGTATCAGTGCCCCTTCATGTGGTGACTTCATCCTCGGGGTTCCATTGTAAAAAGTGCCCAGGCATTGGGAATTCTCTTTAGTGGACGGGGAAAATTGGTGTCTTTCGGAATGTGGCACGACCCATGAGGCTTCCTCTCGAGTTTCCAAGTGAGATCGACCTCCTCCTGAGGTGGGACGGCAAGGTCGGATCCCTTTCCAGACAAAGCAGGGGAATCGACCATCATGTCAAGATCAGGAGGGAAAAAGGGACTCAGATGAAATTGTGCTGGGAACCTTGGTGTTCCTCTCCAATGAGACCAGTATGTTGGGCAACATTTGAAGTTCCCTCAAGGGTTTAAAATTCCATTGCAATGATCAAGAGGATTCCTAGGATTTTTCTCAAGACACTGCAGCAGGAATGGGCCTCATCTGGTGATGCCTGGGCAAACTCATGTTTGTTCTCTACTAACGACGGGATTCTCGAGTTACGACGGAGAACTCAGGGAGCCTCTCGTGTGGCTCCAGGGAAGCCCAGTCTCCATTCAAATGGTGAGGGAGCACTGGCGATTGCTCTCGAGTCACTGAAAGGCCAAGAGACCTCTTCTTGGCTTGTGTCCAGAAACACCGAGTTTCCATTCAGGGGTGGTAGCGACCTCGGGGTTGCTTTCAAGCTTCACCAGGGAATCAGGCCTCGTCTTGAGTTGAAGCAAAGAACTCCCCTCTCCTCTTGAGTGCCCATGGCAATCTCCTGGAGCCTATTATGAGGCCAAAAGGGAATCAAGACTTCTGTGGAGTTTTGAGAGGGGACTCGTGATTGCTCTCTATGCCCTGCAGGAAAAGAAGGGTCTCATCTGGCGATGTCGGGGGAGTCTCATGTTTTCTCGAGCTGCAGGTCGACATGTGGCGTTTCTCTCCAGTTACAAGGGAGAACTTAGGGAGCCTCTCTTGTGGCCCCAGGGAAGTCCAGTCCCCATTTGAGTGGCAGGGAAGGCCCAGGATGGCTCTTTAATCCCGTCAGGGGAATCGGGCTTCAAGATGTGTTGAAAGGGGTATCTCAAGGTGTTTCTCGAGTTACTGTAAGAAACCATATGTTCCCTCGACTTGTGACGGTGACCTCTGGCAGCTTCTCTTGGTACTTATGAGAAGGCAGGAATACTGTGCAGTTGAGAGGCTTGACTTGGGATTACCCTGGGTTCAGTGCCAAGGAAGAGGGCTTCATCTTGAGTTGAGATGGGAATCTCAGGCTTCCTCTCTTGTTCTGACATCGATCTCGAGGTCATTGGGGGGTTTTGAAAAGTGAGTTATGCCTCGTCTTATGTGAAGGCATGGAACTCCGCTTGCCTCTCAAGTTGTTCATGGGGTGTCAGGACACTTGTCCAGTTGTAATTGGAACCAGCAGCCTTTTTGGGAGGATGCACCCAGAGTGTCAGTGCCGCTTCATGTTTTGACTTGATCCTCGGGGTTGAATTGGAAGACGTGCCCAGGCTTCAGGACTTCTCTTGAGTGGACGGGGAAATCGGCGTCTTTTGGAATGTGGCACGACCCATGAGGCTTCCTCTCGTGTTTCCAAGTAAGAACGGCCTACTGCTGAGGTGGGACGGGAAGGTCAGGATCCCTTTCCAGACAAAGCAGGGGGATCGACCCTCACGTCAATATCAGGAGGGAAAAAGGGTCTCAGATGAAGTTGTGACGGGAACCTCGGTGTTCCTCTCCAATGCGTCTGGTATGTTGGGCGAGATTTTATGTTGCATCAAGGGTGTCATGCTCCGTTTCGATGTTGAAGTGGGTTCATGAGATTTCTCTCAAGACGCTGCAGAGGGAAAGGTCCTCATCTAGCGATGACGGGCAACCACGTGGTTTTTCTCGACTTATAGCGGAATTCTTGAGATATGACTGGTAACTCAGAAAACCTCTCGTGTGGCCCCAGGGAAGTCCAGTCTCCATTCGATTGGCGAGGGCGAGCTTGAGATTGCTGTCGAGTCACTGCAGGGCAATGAGACCTCTTCTGGGCTTGTGTACAGGAACTCCATGTTCTCCTTCAGTGGCACTAGGGATCTCGGGGTTGCATTCAAGCTTCACCTGGGGAGTCAGGCCTAATCTCGAGTTGAAACAAAGAACTCCCCTCTCCTCTTAAGTTGCGAAGGCTATGTCTTGGAGCCCATTGTGTGGCCTAAAGGGAATCCAGCCTTCTGTGAAGTCATGAGAGGGGATTCGGGATGGCTCTCTAGGCCCTGCAGGAAAAGAAGGGCCTCATCTGGTGATGTCGGGGGAATCTCATGGTTTTTTCTCGAGCTGTGGCTAGACGTGTGGCATTTCTCTGAGTTACAACGGGGAACTCAGGGTGCCTCTCGTGTGGCCCCTGGGAAGTCCAGTCTTCATTCGAGTGGAGAGAAGGTCCCAGGATGGCTCTGAGTCACGGCAAGGGAATCGCGCTTCAAGACGTGTTGAAGGGGGTATCTCGTGGTCTTTCTTGAGTTGCGGTAAGAATCCCTAGGTTCCTGCGGCTTTTGACGGAGACTTCTGTGAGCTTCTTGGTGCCTATGGGAAGGAGGGAATACTGTGTAGTGGAGAGGTTTGTCTTGGGACTCCCCTGGGTTCAGTGCAATGGAAGAGGACCTCATCTAGAGTTGAGGCTGTAATCACAGGCTTCCTCTCCTGTTTTGACATCGATCTCGTGGTCTTTGCGTATGTTGAACAGGGAGTCAGGCCTCGTCTTTTGTTAAGGCATAGCCCTCTGCTTTCCTCTCGAATTGTTCATTTGGTGTCAGGCCACCTTTCGAGTTGTACTTGGAACCAGCGGCTTTTTCAGGAGGATACAGCCAGGTTGTCAGTGCCCCTTCGTGTCATGACTTCATCCTCGGGTTTCCATTGGAAGATGTGCCCAGGCATTGGGACGTCTCTTGAGTGGAGGGGGAAATTGGTGTCTTTAGGAATGTGGCATGACCCATGATGCTTCCTCTCGAGTTTCCAAGTGAGACCGTACTCCTCTTGAGTTGGGACGGGAAGGTCGGGATCCCTTTCCAGACAAAGCAGGGGAATCGACCCTCATGTCGAGATCAGGAGAGAAGAGGCTCAGGTGAAGTTGTGCCGGGAACCTCGGTGTTCCTCTCCAATGAGACCGGTATGTTGGGCTACATTTTAAGTAGCCCAACATACCGGTCTCAAGGGTATGTTGGGTGTCATGTTCTGTTTCGATATTCATGTCGGTTCATGGGATTTTAAGTAGCCCAACATACCAGTCTCAAGGGTATGTTGGGTGTCATGTTCTGTTTCGATATTCATGTCGGTTCGTGGGATTTCTCTCAAGATGCTACAGCTGGAAAGGGCCTCATCTGGCGATTACTGGGCTACCACGTGGTTTTTGTCAACTTACTGAGGGATTCTCGAGTTAACACGGAGAACTCAGGGAGCCTCTCGTGTTGCTCCACGAAAGACCAATCTCCATTCAAATGGCGAGGGAGAGCTGGGGATTGCTCTCGATTCACTGCAGGGCAAAGAGACCTCTTCTAGGCTTGTGTCCAGAAACTCCATGTTCCCCTTAAGGGGTGCTAGGGATCTCAGGGTTGCATTCAAGCTTCAGCCTGGGAATCAGGCCTTGGATCGAGTTGAAGCAAAGAAATCCCCTCTCCTCTCGATTTGCCATGGTTATTTGTTGGAGCCCATTGTGTGGCCAAAAGGGAAGCATGCCTTCTGTGGAGTTTTGAGAGGGGACTTGGGATTGCTCTCTAGGCCCTGCAGGAAAAGAAGGGCCTCATCTGGTGATGTCGGGGGAATCTCATGGTTTTTTCTCGAGCTGCGGCTAAACGTGTGGCGTTTCTCTGAGTTACGACGGGGAACTCAGGGTGCCTCTCTTGTGGCCCCTGGGAAGTCCAGTCTCCATTCGAGTGGAGAGAAGGTCCCAGGATGGCTCTCGAGTCACGGCAAGGGAATCGGGCTTCAAGATGTGTTGAAGAGGGTATCTCGAACTATTTCTTGAGTTACTGTAAGAATCCCTAGGTTCCCTGGGCTTGTGACAGTGACCTCTGGCAGCTTCCCTTGGTGCCTATGAGAAGGGGGAATACTGTGCAGTTGAGAGGGTTGTCTTCGGATTCCCCTCCATTCAGTGCCATGGAAGAGGGCCTCATCTTGAATTGAGGCTGGAATCTCAGGCTTCCTCTTCTGTTCTGAAATTGATATCGGGGTCTTTGGGGGTTTTTTACAGGAAGGTAGGCCTCTTCTTGTGTGGAGGCATGACACTCCTCTTGCTTCTGGAGTTGTTCATGTGGTGTCAGGCCACTTGTCAAGTTGTACTTGGAAGGAGCGGCTTGTTCGTGAGGATACACCCAGTGTGTCAGTGCCCCTTCGTGTTGTGACTTCATCCTCAGTGTTCCATTGGAAGAGGTGCCCAGACATCGGGACTTCTCTTGAGTGGACTGGGAAATCGGTGTCTTTCGGCATGTGGCACGACCCACCATGCTTCCTCTCGAGTTTCCAAGTGAGACTGGCCTCCTCCTGAGGTGGGAATGGAAGGACGGGATCCCTTTCCAGACAAAGCAGGGGGATCGACCCTCATGTCGAGATCAGGATGGAAGAAGGGGCTCAGAGGAATTTGTGCCAGGAACCTCAGTGTTCCTCTCAAATTAGACCGGTATGTTGGGCAACATTTGAAGTTTCCTCAAGGGTGTCAAGTTCCGTTTTGATGATCAAGTGCATTCGTGGGATTTCTCTCAAGAGGCTGCAGTGGGAAAGGACCTCTGGCGATGCCTGGGCAACCACGTGGTTTTTTTCTACTTATGGCAGGATTCTCGAGTTATGAGGTGGAACTCAGGGAGCCTCTCGTGTGGCCCCAGGGAAGACCAATCTCCTTTCAAATGGCGAAGGAGAGCTAGAGATTGCTCTCGATTCACTGCAGGGCAAAAAGACCTCTTCTAGGCTTGTGTCCAGAAACTCCGTGTTCCCCATCAGGGGATCTAGAGATTTCAGGGTTGCATTCAAGTTTCAGCTGGGCAGTCAGGCTTCATCTCGAGTTGAAGCATAGAACTCCCCTCTCCTCTCTAATTGCCATGGCTATTTCTTGGAGCCCATTGTGTGGCCAAAAGGGAAGCAAGACTTCTGTGGCATATTGAGAGGGGACTCCGGATTGCTCTCTAGGCCCTGCAGGAAAAGAAGGGCCTCATCTGACGATGTCGGAGGAATCTCATGGTTTTTTCTCGAGCTGTGGCTCGATATGTGGCATTTCTCAGATTCGACAGGGAACCCAGGGATCCTCCGATGTGGCCCCATGGAAGTCCAATCTCCATTCAAGTGGCAAGGAGGGACTGAGATGGCTCTCGTGTCATGGCAGGGGAATCGGACCTCAACAGCATTTAAGGGGCTATCTTGAGGGCTTTCTCAAGTTGCAGTAAGAATCCCTAGGTTCCCTTGGCTTGTGACAGTGACCTCTGGGAGCTTCTCTTGGTGCATATCGAAGGCAGAAATACTGTGGTGTTGAGAGAGTCATCTTGGGACTCCCCTGGGTTCAGTGCAATCGAAGAGGGCCTCATCTTAAGTTGATGTGGGAATCTCAGGCTTCTTCTCCTGTTCTGACATGGATCTCGGGGTCTTTGCGGGTTTTGAACAGGAAGTCAGGCATGGTCTTGTTTGGAGACATGGAACTCCGCTTGCCTGTCGAGTTGTTCATGGGGTGTCAGGCCACTTGTCAATTTGTACTTGGAACCAGTGGATTTTTGGGAGGATGCACTGAGGGTGTCAGTGCACCTTCGTGTTGTGACTTCATCTTCGGGGTTCCATTGGAAGTGGTGCCCAGGCATTGGGACTTTTCTTGACTGGATGGGGAAATCCGTGTCTTTCGGAATGTTGCACACCCCACGAGGCTTCCTCAAGAGTTTCAAAGTGAGAACCGCCTCCTCCTGAGGTAGGACGGGAAGGTCGGGATTCCTTCCCAGACAAAACAGGGGAATCGACCGTATTGTCGAGATCAGCAAGGGAGAAGGGGCTCAGATGAAGTTTTGCTGGAAACCTTGGTGTTCCTCTCCAATGAGCCCGGTATGCTGGGCACCATTTTAAGTTTCTTCAAGGATGTCAAGTTCCATTTCGATGTTCAAGTGGATTCGTGGGATTTCTCTCAAGATGCTGCAACCCATTGTGTGGCCTAAAGGGAATCAAGCCTTCTGTGGAGTTTTGAGAGGGGACTCGGGATTGCTTTCTAAGCCCTGCAGGAAAAGAAGGGCCTCATCTCGCTATGTCTGGGGAATCTCATGTTTTGTTTTGTTTTCGAGCTGCACCTAGACAGGTTGCATTTCTCTTGAGTTTTGACTGGGAAATCAGGGTGCCTCTCTTGTGGCCCCAGGGAATTCCAATCTCCATTCAATTGTCGAGGTGGAGCTGGGGATTGCTCTTGAGTGACTGCAGGACAAAGCGACCTCTTCTAGGCTTATATCCAGAAACTCGGTGTTCCTCTACATTTGCACTAGGGTTTTCGAGCTTGCATTCAAGCTTCACCCAGGGAGTCAGGCCTCATCTCGAGTTGAAGTAAAGATCTCCAATCTCCTCTCGAGTTGTGACAGCTATGTCTTGGAGCCCATTGTGTGGCCTAAAGGGAATCAAGCCCTCTGTGGAGTTTTGAGAGGGGACTCAGGATTGCTCTCTAGGCCCTGCAGGAAAAGAAGGGCCTCATCTCGCGATGTTAAGGGAATCTAATAGTTTTTCTTGAGCTGTGGCTTGACGGGTGGTATTTTTGTCGAGTTATGACAGGGAACTCAGGGAGCCCCTCGTGTGGCCCCAGGGAAGTCCAGTATCTATTCGAATTGGGAGGGGGCCCAGGATGGCTCTCGAATTACGTCAGGGGAATCAACCCTCATGTCGAGATCAGGAGGGGAGAAGGGGCTCAGATTAAGTTGTGCCAGGAAATTCGGTGTTAACTCTCGAATGAGACGGTTATGTTGGGGACGTTTTTGAGTTGCATCAAGGGTGTCAAATACCGTTTAGAATTTATAAAAGAAAGTGGGATTTGTCTGGAAGCACTGCAGGGGAAAAGTGCCTCCTCTCAAGATGATGTGGGAACCTCCTTGTTTTTCTCGAGTTGCCACGGGAATCATGGAGCTTCTGGTGTTACCAAATTGAAGCCCAGTCTCCTTTCGAGTTGCTAGGGGGAGCTGCGGATTGCTCTCGAATCACTGCACCACAAATAGACCTCATCTAGTCTTCTGTCCAAAAATTCCGTGTTTGTCCCCAGTGGCGACAGGCATCTCCATGTTGCATTCAATGTTCACCCGAAGAGTTAGGCCTCATCTCGAGTTGAGGAGGATCCTCAGGGTTTCTCTCCTGTTCTGATGTGGGTCTCGGGTTGTGTATGCCGTTTCAAACAGGGAGTCAGGTCTCGACCTGTGTGGAGCCATGGAACTCTGCTTGTCAAAGATGTTTCAGGCCTCCAGGAGAGTTAAATTTAGCACCCGGGGCTCTATTCGAATTAGCACCAGAGTACCAGAACTCCCTTCATGTTGTGAGTTTATTCTCGGCTGACATTCGAATCTGTTCAAGGGAATCAGGCCTGATCTCGAGTGGATGGGGAAAAACTTGGCTTTGCAATTGTGACAAGACCCCCGGCTTCCACTCCAGTGTCAAGTAGATGCCAGCCTCCTCTCAGGGGCAAAGTGGATGAGGGCATTCTATTCCATGTGAAGCAGGGCAAATGACTCTCATCTCGACATGAGGAGGGGAAATCGGGGTGCTTCTTGACTTGGGGTGGGAAAATCAGCGTTCATCTCGTGTGGGGAAATGTGTATGGGGAAACTTCTTGATTTCGCAGAGTGTCAAGTAACCTTTCGAATTCCAAGAGGTAAAGTGGGATTTCTTTGGAAACCCTGAAGGGTCAAAGGGCCCCCTCAAATGTGTGGGGGAAAATTGTGTATTTTCCATGGATTGTGGTGAGCAGCTTAGGGTTCCTAGTGAGTTTCATGTCGATGTGTGGCACCATTCGTTTTTCCACAGGGTATTGAAATCTCTTTTGATTTTGCCAGGGTCAGCTCGGAATTACTCGTGCATCGCTAGAGGGATGAAGAGGGCCTCATTTCGAGTTGAGGTGGAACCTCAGTGTTGCTCTCCATTTCTGATATTGGTCTCGATGTCTCTGTGGAGTTGGAATTGGGGAGTCAGGCCTCGACTTCTGTTGAGGCACAGAATTCCGCTTGACCCTCGAGTTGTTCCTGCAGTGTCAGGCCACTTGTGGTGTTGTATTTGGAACCTGCAGCTTTCTCCTGTGGATTTAACCATGTTGTCAGAGTCCTTTAGTGTTGTGACTTCACTCTCGAGGTTACATTCAAAGAGTTGCCCGAGCATCGGGACTTCTCTTCCCTTGGTGGCCAGGGTAATCAATGTCTTGCGGAATGTGGCATGAACCATGAGGCTTCCCGTCGTGTTTCTATGTGAGACCTGCCTCATCCTGAGGTGCGACGGGAAAGTCGGGATTTTTATCCAGAGAAAGCAGGGGAATTGCCCTTCATGTCAAGATAAGGAGGGAAGTAGGGGATCAGATTAAGTTGTGCCAGGAAACTTTGTGTTTCTCTCCAATGCGTCCAGTATGTTGGGCAACATTTTAAGTTTCATCAAGGGTGTCAAGTTCTGTTTTGATTTTCAAGTGGGTACGAGGGATTTCTCTCAAGACGCCACAGTGGAAAAGGGCCTAATCTTTCGATGTCGGGGGAATCTGATGGGTTTTCTCGAGCAGCGGCTGGACATTTGGCATTTCTCTAGAGTTACGATGGGGAACTCAGGGAGTCTCTGGTGTGGCCTCAGGGAAGACCAGTCTCCATTCGAGTGGTGATGCGGGCCCGGGATGGCTCTCGATTCAGGGCAGGGGAATCGGGCCTCAAGATGTGTTGATCTGGGTGTCTCGAGGTCTTTCTCGAGTTGCGGTAAAAAGACCTAGGTTTCCTGGGCTTGTGATGGTGATTTCTGGGAGCTTCTCTTGGTGCCTATGGGAAGGTGGGAATACTGTGGAGTTTAGACGGTTGTCTTGGGACTCCGGTGGGTTCAGTGCAATGGAAGAGGGCCTCATCTTGAGTTGAGGTGGTAAATTCAGGCTTCTTCTCCTGTTCTGACATGGATCTCGGGGTCTTTGCGGATTTTGAACAGGGAGTCAGGCCTCGTCTTGTGTGGAGGCATGGAACTCCGCTTGCCTCTCTAGTTGTTCATGGGGTGTCAGGCCACTTGCTGAGTTGTACTTGGAACCAGCAGCTTTTTCAGGAGGATGCACCCAGGATGTCAGTGCTCCTTCGTGTTGTAAAATCATCCTAGGGGTTACATTCTAAGAGTTGCCCAAGCATTGGGAATTCTCTTGAGTGGATGGGGAAATGGGTGTCTTTCGGAATATGGCACGACCCACGAAGTTTCCTCTTGAGTTTGAAAGTGAGACTGGCCTCAACGAGAGGTGGGATGGGAAGGTCGCTATCCCTTTCTAGGCAAACAAGGGAATCGATACTCATGTGGAGATCAGAAGTGGAGAAGATGCTCAGAGGAAGTTGTGCAGGCAAACTCAGTGTTCTCTCCAATGCAACCAGTATGTTGGGAAACATTTTAAGTTTCATCAAGGGTGTAAAGTTCTGTTTCGTTTTTTCAAGTGGGTACATGGGATATCTTTCAAGATGCTACAGTGGGAAAGCGCCTCATCTGGTGATGACTGGGCAACCACGTGGTTTTATCTACTTATGGTGGGATTCTCTAGTTACCTCGTGTACCTAAGGGAGCCTCTCTTATAGCCCCAGGGAATTCCAATTTCCATTCGCTTGGTGAGGGGGAGCTGTGGATTGCTTTTGTGTCATTGCAGAGCAAAGAGACCTCTTCTAGGCTTGTGTCCAGAAACTCCGTGTTCCCCTCCAGTGGGGCTAAGGTTCTCGGGGTGGCATTCAAGGTTCACCCGTGGAGTTAGGCCTCATCGCGAGATGAAGCAAAGAATCCGCTCTCCTCTCAAGTTGCGATAGCTATCCCTTTGAGCCCACTGTGTGGCCTAAAGGCATCAAGCCTTCTGTGAAGTATTTAGAGAGGACTCGGTATTGCTTTCTAGGTCCTGCAGGAAAAGAAGGGCCTCATATGGCGATGTTGGGGGAATCTCATGGTTTTTCTCGAGCTGTGGCTTGATGTGTGGCATTTCGCTGGAGTTACGACAGTTTACTCAGGGAGTCTCTTGTGTGGCCCCAGGGAAGTCCGGTCTCCTTTAGAGTTTCAAGGTGTGCCATGGATGGCTCTCGAGTTAAGGTAGGGGAAACTGGAATCAAGATCCATTGAAGGTGGAATCTCAAGACCTTTCTTGAGTTCCAGCAGGAAGCCCTAGTTTCCCTGGACTTGTGACAGTGACCTTTGGGAGCTTCTCATGGTGCCAATGGGAAGGTATGAATACTGTGCAGTTGAGAGGGGCGCCTTGGGACTCCACTGTGGTCAGTGCATTGGAAGAGGTCCTCATCTTGAGTTGAGGCTGGAATCTCAAGGTGCCTCTCTTTTTCTGAAATCGATCTCAGGGTCTTTGGGGATTTGGAACAGAGAGTCAGGTCTCGTCTTCTTCACTGAGGCATGGAACTCCGCTTGTCTCTCGAGTTGTTCAAGGGATGTCAGGCCACTGGTTGAGTTGTATTTGGACCTACGACACTTTCAGAAGGACACAAACAGGGTGTCAGTGCCCCTTCCTGTTGGCTTCATTCTCGGGGTTACATTCGAAGAGGTGCCCAGGCATCAGGATTTCTCTTGAGTGGATGGGAAATCGATTTCTTTCGGAATGTTGAATGACCCACAAGCCTACCTCTCGAGTTTCAAGTGAGATCAGCCTCCTCCTGAAGTGGGACGGGAAGGTGGGGATCCCTTTCCAGACAAAGCAGCCAGATCGACCCTCATGTCAAGATCAGGAGGGAAGAAGGGGAAAAGATGAAGTTATGCCGGGAACCTCGGTGTTCTTCTCCAATGATATTGGTATGTTGGGCAACATTTGAAGGTACCTCAAGCGTGTCAAGTTCCGTTTCGATGATCAAGACGGTTCCTTGGATTTCTCCCAAGATGATGCAGCGGGAAAGGTCCTCATCTGGCAATGAGTGGGCAACCATTTGGTTTTTCTAGACTTACAGCAGGAGTCTTGCGTTACGACAGGGAACTCAGACAGCCTCTCGTGTGGTCCCAGGGAAGACATATCTCCTTTCAAATGGTGAGGGAGAGCTGGGGATAGCTTTCGAGTCGCTGAAGGGCCAATAGACCTCTTCTAGGCTTATGTCCAGAAACTCTGTGTTCCCCTTCAGGGGAGCTAGGGATCTCAGGGTTGCATTCAAGCTTCACCTGGGGAGTCAGGCCTCGTCTCAAGTTGAAGCAACGAACTCCCCTCTCCTCTCAGGTTTCAACGGCTATGTCTTGGAGCCCATTGTGTGGCCTAAATGGAATCAAGCCGTCTGTGGAGTTTTGAGAGGGGACTTGGGATTGCTCTCTAGGACCTGCAGGAAAAGAAGGGCCTCATCTCGCAATGTCAGGGGAATCTCTTAGTTTTTCTCCCGTTGCGGATCGCCATCTGGAATTTCTCTCGAGTTACGACAGGGAAGTAAGGAAGCCTCTCGCGTGCACCATGGTAGTTCAGTCTCCATTCGATTGGCGAGGAGGACCGGGATGGCTCTAGAGTCACCGCATGGGAAACGGGCTTCAAGATGTGTTGAAGGGGGTATCTTGAGGTCTTTCTTGTGTTGCGGTAAGAATCCCTAGGTTCCCTCGGCTTGTTATGGTGACTTCTGGGAGCTTCTTTTAGTGCCTATAGGAAGGCAGGAATACTGTGGAGTTGAGAAGGTTGTCCTGGGACTCCCCTGCTTTCAGTGCAATGGAAAAGGGCTTTATTTTGAATCGAGGCGGGAACCTCAGGCTTCCTCTCCTGTTTTGACATTGATCTCGGGGTTTTTGCCTGTTTTGAACAGGGAGTCAGGCCTCGTCTTGGGTGTAGGCATGGATCTCCGCTTGCCTCTCGAGTTGTTCATGGGGTGTCAGGCCACTTGTCGAGCTGTACTTGGAAGCAACGGCTTTTTCGGGAAGATGCTCCCAGGGTGTCAGTGCCCCTTCGTGTTGTGACATCATCCTCGGGGTTCCATTCGAAGAGATGCCCAGGCATTGGGATTTCTCTTGAGTGGACAGGGAAATCGGTTTCTTTCGGAATGTTGAACAATCCACAAGGCTGCCTCTAGAGTTTCAAAGTGAGACTGGCCTCCTTCTGAGGTGGGACAGGAAGGTTGGGATCACTTTCTAGACAAAGCAGTGGAGTCGACCCTCATGTGGAGATCAGGAGGGGAAAAGGGGCTCAGATGATGTTGTGCCGGGAACCTCGGTGTTCCTTTCCAATGAATTCGGTATGTGGGGCAACATTTTAAGTTTCCTCAAGGGTGTCAAGCTCTGTTTCGATGTTCAAGTTGGTTCGTGGGATATCGCTCAAGATGCTGCAGCGGGAAACGGCCTCATCTTGCGATGAATGGGCAACCACGTAGTTCTTCTAGACCTACATGGGGATTCTTGAGTTTCTACGGGGAACTCAGGGAGCCTCTCATGTGTCTACAGGGAAGTACAATCTCCATTCAAATGGCGAGGGGGAGCTGGGGATTGCTCTCGAGTCGCTGCAGGGCAAAGAGACCTCTTCTAGACTTGTCCAGAAACTCCCTGTTCACTTTCAGTGGCGCTATGAATCACGGGGTTGCATTCAAGCTTCACCCAGGGAGTCAGGCCTCGTCTTGAGTTGAAGCATAGAATTCCCCTATCCTCTTGAGTTTTGACGGCTATCTCTTGGAGCCCAATGACAGTCTAAAGGGAGTCCAGTCTGCTGTGAAATTTTGAGAGAAGACTCGGGTGTGCTCTCCAGGCACTGCAGGAAATGAAGATACTCATCTCTCAATGATGGGGAAATCTCATGATTTTTCTTGAGGTCTTGTGTGACATGTGGGTTTTCTCTCTACTTAGGACAAGAAATTCAATGACTCTCTCATGTTGCCCTTGGGAAGTCCAGTGTCCATTAGAGTTGTGAGGGGAGCTGAGGATTGCTCTTGAGTCACGGCAGGGGAATCGGATCTCAAGATGCGTTGAAGGGCGAATCTCAAGGTCTTTTTTGAGTTGCTGCAGGAAACCCTGGTTTCCCTCGACTTTGGACTTTATCTCAGGGAGCTTGTCATGGTGCCTATGGGAAGGCAGCAATATTGTGAATTTGAGAGTTGTGTCTTGGGACTCCACTAGGGTCAGTGCAATGGAAGAGGGCCTCATCTTGAGTTGAGGTGGGAATCTCAGTGTCCTCTCCTGTTCTGACATCGATATAAGGATCTTTGTGGATTTAGAACAGGAAGTCAGGTCTCGTCTTGTTCCTTGAGGCATGGAACTCCACTTGCTTCCCGAGTTGTTCATGCGGTGTCAGGCCACTTGTCGAGTTGTATTTGGAACCTGCAGCTTTCTCGGAATGATGCCACCAGGGTGTCAGTGCCCTTTCGTGTTGTGACTTCATCCTCATTGTTACATTCGAAGAACTTCCCAGGCATCGGGACTCCTCTTGAGTGGACGGGGAAATCTGTGTCTTTCGGAATGTGACATGACCCATGAGGCTTCCTCTTGAGTTTCCAAGTGAGACAAGCCTCCTCCTGAGATGGGAGGGGAAGATTGGGATTCCTTTCCTGAGAACAATTGGAATCCACCCTTATGTCAAGATCATTATGGAAGAAGGGGCTCAGGTTACCATGTGCTGAGAATTTCGGTGTTACTCTCGAATGAGCCGGGTATGTCAGGGAACTTCTTGAGTTGCATCAAGGCTGTCAGTACCGTTTGGAATTTCAAGAGGGAAAGTGGGATTTCTCTCAAGGCACTGCCCGGGGAAAGGGCCTCATCTCGCCATGACGGAGGAACCTCGTGATTTTTCTCGAGTTGTGGCCAGAATCTCAAGGTATGACCCAGAGTTCAGGGAGCCTCTCGTGTGGCCCAAGGGAAGACCAGTCTCCATTCGAGTTGCCAGGGACAGCTGGGATTTCTCTTGAGTCACTGCAGGACAAATAGACCTCATTTAGGCCTCTGTCCAGAAATTCCGTGTTTGTCTCCAGTGGTGACGGGGATCTCGGTGTTGCATTCAAGGTTTACCCTGGCAGTCAGGCCTCATCTTGAGTTGAAGCAAAGTTCTCCACTCTCCTCTCGAGTTGTGATGACTATCTCTTTGAGCACATTGTGTGGCCGAAATGGAGTCAATGCTTCTCTGGAGTTTTCAGAGGGGAATCGGGATTGGTCTCTAGGCCTTGCAGGAAGAGAAGTTGCTCATTTCGCGATGATGGGGGAAGCTCGTTGTTTTTCTCAAGTTTCAGCAGGACTCTCGTGTGATGACCTGGAACTCAGGGATCCTCTGGTGTGGCCCCAGGGAAGTCCAGTCTCCATTCAAGTTTCGAGTGGGAGTTGGGGATTGCTCTCGAGTCACTGCAGGGCAAATAGACCTCATCTAAGCTTCTGTCCAGAAATTCCGTGTTCATTTCCAGTGGCCACAGGGATCTAGGTATTGCATTCAAGGTTCATTCAAGGAGTCAGTCCTCGTCTCAATTTGAATCAAAGAACTCTTCTCCCCTCTCAAGTTGTGACGGGTACATCTTGGAGACAATTGATGGCCTAAAGGGACTCAAGTCTTCTGAGAAATTTTGAGAGGGGACTTGGGATTGCTCTCTAGGTACTTTAGGAAAAGAAGGCATTCATCTCACGATGACGGGTGAATCTCGTGGTTTTTCTTGAGCTCTGGCCCGACGTGTGGGATTAACCACGAGTTACGATGGGCAATTCAGGGAGCCTCTCATGTGGCCTCAGGGAAGTCCAGTCTCCACTTGTGGTGCTAGTCGGAGCGCAGCATTGCTCTCGAGTCACGGCAGGGGAATCAGGACTCATCATGTGATGAAGAGGGGATCTCGAAGACTTTCTTGAGTTGCGGCCAAAACCCTGGGTTCTCTCGACTTGTGATGCCACAACAAGGAGCTTCTCATGGTGCCTATAGGATGTTAGCAATACTCTGGATTTAGGAACGGCATCTTGGGACTCTACGCAGTCGTTGCAATGGAAGAGGGCCTTATTTCAAGTTTAGGTGGGAATCTCATGGTTTTTCTCTTGTTCTTACGTGAGTATCGGGTTCTGTATGCCATTTCAAACAGGGAGTCAGGTCTCGACTTATGTGGAGGCATGGAACTCTGCTTTCATCTTGAAATGTGAAAGGGATTTCAGGCCTCCAGGCTAGTTGAATTTGGGACCTGGGGCTCTATTCAAATTAGCACCGGGCACCAGAACTCCCTTCTTGTTGTGAATTTATTCTCAGTTGACATTCAAATCAGTGCAAGGGAATCAGGTGTGATCTCGAGTGGATGGGGAAGTACGTGGCTTTCGAATTGTGACAAAACCGCAGGGTTCCACTCCAGTGTCAAGTAGATATCAGTCTCCTCTCAAGGACGAATTGGACGTTGGCATTCCTTTCCAGGTGAAGCAGGGGAATCGACCCTCATCTCGACACGAGGAGGGAAAATGGGGGCGTTTCTCTCAAAACATATGTGGTTTCTCTCGAGTTGCAACAGGGAACTCAGGGAGCCTCTCATGTGGCCCCAGGGAAGTCCAATCTCCATTCAAGTTGTCTGGGGGAGACCAGGATGGCTCTCGAGTAACACCAGGGGATTCAGACCTGAAGACAAGGGGAAGGGGGAATCACGAAGTCTTTCTCTTGTTGCGGCAGGACACCCTGGGTTACCTTGACATGTGACGGTTTCCTCATGGAGCTTCTCATGGTGCCTATGGGAAGGCAGGAATACTGTCGATTTGAGAGGGGCGTCTTGGGACTCCCCTGGGGTCAGTGCAATGGAAGAGGGCCTCGTTTTGAGTTGAGAATTGAATCTCAGGGTTCCTCTCCTGTTCTGACATCGATCTCAGGGTCTTTGCGGATTTTGAACAGGGCGTCAGGCCTCGTCTTTTGCGGAGGCATGGAACTCCGCTTGCCTCTCGCTTTTTTCATGGAGGGTCAGGCAACTTGTCTAGTTGTATTTGGTATCTGCAGCTTTATTGAGAGGAAGCAACTGGGGTGTCAGTGCCCCTTTGTGTTATGACTATCCTCGGGGTTACATTCGAAGAGATGAAGAGGCATCTGGACTTATCTTGAGTGGACGGGGAAATTGGTGTCTTTCAGAATGTGGCACGACCCATGAGGCTTCATCTCGAGTTTCAGTGTGAGATCAGCCTCTTCCTCAGGTGTGACGGGAAGGCTGGGATCCGTTACTTGACAAAGCTCGGGTATCAACCCTCATGTCTGCCGAGGTCCAACCCCGACTGTTAAGAGTATTTGAAGTGGGGACCCCATCAGCGAGCATCAGGATACAATAGCTTTAATTAAATATTAATTAGAGATATAAAGAGTAATAGAATGAGGATAGCTCAGTAGGAAATTTCAGTGGAGAAAGGAGGCGGAGTGGCTTGGTTTACGTAAAAAATCAATATAACCCATGACACCAGCTTAGCTCTGACGATGGAGCCCACAGTCAGCCTCCTGCGTAGTGGAAGGCGCCCAGCCTTAGGCACTTTCTCGAGTGGGTCTTAGAAACCCACACAAATAAATAGTCACAAAAACCTCCACGCTCTAGATGGAGACTCAGCTGGAATGTGAAAGAAAGAATGACATGCGGAGACTGAGCTTTGGTGTATAAGGCCCATAGCTTTATTTTCAACCGGGGCTTTTATACCCTAAGTTGTACATACACGATAAGAGGGGATGTGAAAACCTGCAAAGTCAGCAGTCTTTGATCCTTATCAAAACCAGGGTTTCTTTTCTGCAAATTTATGGTATACAAGTGGTTTACGTGACTTACATCATATTCTAGCCAGAAGGACTATTAACATTTTATGACTCTTGACAAAGGTTTGTCAATCCATAAGACTTATTTTCTCTAAGGGCAATTATTTTAAGGTTTGGCGCCATCCTCCGAAGGTGTTAGATAGAGTTGCATTCCTATAGGGCAGAAGTGCAATGGGTTTACAGCAAATGAAAGAATTTATTACCTTGAGAGTCTAAAGTTGCTAACACCAGGCCACTACTTTTTTTTTTCTACATACCAAGTATATTATTGAACACATATTCAAGGATACAATACAGCGAATGTTGATACTTGGGAGCAAGCATTGGCTCATCAATGAAATCTTTTACTACTTTTATTCTGACAGTTTCTAACTCTCTGAGAGGCTCTAAGCTCTTTTAATATCTTAAGGTTCCCGTGCCCCTCAAGGCTGGTAGACGGTAAACAATCATATGCATAGCTGTAGGAGTCTGCATAAACTTGTCAGGCGAGTTAGAGAGCTATCTGAGGGGTTTGGATTTAAACACTCCTAATGCCCAGGAACTTTATTAATTGGAGCTGTAAGTTTACACTTTATCAGAGAGAGTGAGAAGGTGGTGGGGGACAACCCCCAGTAGAGTCAGAGGTGAGAGCAAAAGGCAATAAATTTGGCAGACTCTGTTTTTTTGAGGGGAGATGCTCGAAAACATCCTGGGGGATTCCTGAAGTTAGAAGCCCCCTTTGCATATGCCGAGCCTCCTTGCTCATGACCTTTCCCATAAGAGGAGATCCTCATGCTGGCACACAGCACATGTTGAGATCAGGAGGACAGTATGGGCTCAGATTAAGTTGTGACAGGAAATTCGGTGTTCCTCTCAAATGAGACGGGTATGTCGGGGAAATTTTTGAGTTGCATCAAGGGTGTCAAGTACCGTTTGGAATTTCAGGAGGGAAAGTGGGATTTCTCTTGAAGCACTGCAGGGGGAAAGGCCTTATATCTCGAAGAGGGGGAACCTCATGGTTTTTCTCGAGTTGCAGCGGGAATCTCGAGTTATGACCCAAAACTCAGGGATCCTCTGGTGCTGTACCAGGGAAGTTCAAACTCCATTCGAATTGCAAGGGGGAGCTAGGGATTGGTCTCGAGTCATGGAAGGGCAAATAGACCACATTTAGGCTTCTGTCCAGAAATTCCGTGTTCATCAAGTTTCACACGTGGAGTCAAGCTTCATCTCGAGTTGAAGCAAAGAATTCCGCTCTCTTCTCAAGTTGCAATGGGTATCTCTTGGAGCCCCTTGTTTGCATAAAGGGAGTCAAGCCTCCAGTGAAATTTTGAGAGGGAACTTGGGATTGTTCTCTAGGCTTGCAGGAAAAGAAGACACTCCTCTCGCGATGTCGGGGAAATCTCGTGGGTTTTCTCCAGCTCTGGCGCCCTGTGAGAGGTTTCTTTCGAGTTAGGACAGGGAACTCAGGGATCCTCTGTTGTGGCCCGAGGGAAGTCCATTCTCCATTCGAGTTGTGACTGGGAGCGTGGCTTTGCTCTCGAGTCACAGCAAGGGAATTGGGACTCAGGACGCTATGAAGAGGGAATCTCAAGGACTTTCTTGAACTGCGGCAGGAAACCCTGGGTTCTCTCGACTTGTGAAAGTCACTGCAGGGAGCTTATCTTGGTGCTTTTAGGAAGTCAGGAATACTGTGGATGTGGGAGGGACCTCTTGGGTCTCCAAGTGGTCGTTGCCATGGAAGAGGGCCTCATCTCGTGTTGAGGTGGGTACATCAGGGTTTCTCTCCTGTTCTGACGTGGGTCTCGGGTTGTGTATGCCCTTTGAAACAGGGAGTCAGGTCTCAACTTGCGTGGAGGCATGGAACTCTGCTTTCTTATTGAATTGTCAAAGGGCTTTCAGGCCTCCAGGGGAGTTGAATTTGGGACCTGGGTCTCTATTTGAATTAGCACCAGGACACCAGAACTCCCTTCATGTCATGTGTTTTTCTAGGCTGACAATCGAATTGGTGCAAGGGAATCAGGCCTGATCTACAGTGGATGGGGAGATACGTGGCTTTCAAATTGGGACAAGATCCCCAGATTCCACTCTAGCGTCAAGTAGATACCAGCCTCCTCTCAGGGAAGAAGTGGACGTCGGCATTCCTTTCCACGTAAAGCAGGTCAAGCCACCCTCATCTCAACTTGAGGAGGGGAAATCTGGTCACTTCTTAACTTGTGGGGGGAATCTCAGTGTTCGTGTGGAGCAGGGACGGGTATCTGTGGAAACTTCTGGATTTTGGAAAGAATGTCAAGTACCCTCTCATGTTCCAAGAAGGAAAGTGGGCTTTCTTTGGAAACAATGCAGCATAAAAGTTCCTACTCTAGTGTGCAGGGGAGAATTTCTTGGGTTAGGTGGAGTTGTGGTGGGCAGCTTAGGGTTCCTCTAGAATTGTGTTTCGACTTGGTGGAACCACTCGTGTCTCCTCAGGGAAGTCAGTTTTTCTTTGACGTTGCAAGGGGCAGCTCGGGCTTCCTCTTGCATCACTTCAGGGACGATTAGGGCCTGATCTCGAGTTGAGGCAGGAACCTCAGTGTTCCTCTCCATTTCTGACATTGATCTCAGGGACTCTGTTGGGTTGGAGTAGTGGAGTCAGGCCTCATCTTGTGTTGAGGCACAGAGCTCCGCTTGCCCCTCGAGTTGTTCATGGGGCTGCAGGCCACTTGTTGAGTTGTATTTGGAACTTGCAACTTTCTCCAGAGAATGCAACCATGGCGTCAGAGCCCCATCGTGTTGTGACTTCATCTTTGGGGATACATTTGAAGAGGTGCACGGGCATCGGAACTTATCTTGAATGGATGGGGAATTCGGCGTCTTTTGGAATGCGGCACGACCCACGAGGCTTCCTCTTAAGTTTTGATGTGAGACCGGCCTCCTCCTGAGGTGTGACGTGTAGGTCGAGATCCCCTTCCAGACAAAGCAGGGGAATCGACCCTCATGTCGAGATCACCAAGGGAGAAGGGGATCAAATTATGTTGTGCCGGGAAATTTGGTGTTCTGCTCGAGTGAGACCGATATGTCAGGCAACATTTAAATTTTCATCAAGGGTGTGAAGTACCATTTCGAATTTCAAGTGGGAACGTGGGATTTCTTTCCAGGCACTGCAGCAGGAAAGGGTCTCATCTCACTATGACGGATATCCTTGTGGTATTTCTTGAGTTGCAGCGGGATTCTTGAATTAGACCCAGCACTCAGGGAGCCTCTGGGGTTGCCAAAATTAAGTCCAATCTCCATTCGAGTTGTAAGGGGGAACTGGGGGTTACTCTAGAGTCAGATCAGATCAGATCAGTCGCTCAGTCATGTCCGACTCTTTGCGACCCCATGAACTGCAGCACGCCAGGCCTCCCTATCCATCACCAGCTCTTGGAGGTCACTCAGACTCACATTCATCGAGTCAGTGATGCCATCCAGCCATCTCATCCTCCGTCGTCCCCTTCTCCTCCTGCCCTCAATCCCTCCCAGCATCAGAGTCTTCTCCAATGAGACAACTCTTCGCATGAGGTGGCCAAAATACTGGAGTTTCAGCTTGAGCATCATTCCCTCCAAAGAAATCCCAGGGCTGATCTCCTTCAGAATGGACTGGTTGGATCTCCTTGCAGTCCAAGGGACTCTCAAGAGTCTTCTCCAACACCACAGTTCAAAAGCATCAATTCTTCGGCGTTCAGCCTTCTTCACAGTCCAGCTCTCACATCCATACATGACCACAGGAAACACCATAGAGTCACTGCAGGGAAAATAGACCTGATCTAGACTTCTGTCCAGAAATTCTGCCTTTGTCCCCATGGTGACAGGCATCTCGGGGTTGCATTCAAGGTTCACCTGGTGAGTCAGGCCTCGTCTCTAGTTGAAGCAAAGAAATCCATTCTTCTCTCGAGTTGTGACAGGTATCTCTTGGAGCCCGTTGATGGCCTAAATGGAGTAAAGCCTCCTGCGAAACTTTGAGAGGGAACATGAGATTGCTCTCTAGGCCCTGAAGGAAAAGAAGGCACTCATCTCCTGATAACGGGGGAATCTCGCATTTTTTCTCAAGTTCTGGCAAGATGTGTGGGATTTCTCTCGAATGACGACAGGGAACTCACAGAGTTTCTCATGTCGCCCCAGGGAAGTCGTGTCTCCATTCGAGTTGCGAGTGGGAGTGCAGCATTGATCTCAAGTCACGGCAGGGGAATCAGGACTCAAGCTGCGATGAAGAGGGAATCTCGAGGACTTTCTCGAATTGCAGCATGAAACCCTGGGTTCACTTGAGTTGTGACGGTCACAGCAGTGAACATCTCCTGGTGCCTATAAGAAGTCGGAAATACTGTGGAGTTGAGAGGGTTGTCTTGGGAAGCCCCTGGGTTCAGTGCAATGGAAAAGGGCCTCATCTTGAGTTGAGGCGGGAATCTCAGGCTTCCTCTCCTGTTCTGACATCAATCTCGGGGTTTTTTGCCAATTTTGAACAGGGAGTCAGGCCTAGTCTTGTGTTGAGGCATGGAACTTCGCTTGCCTCTAGAGTTGTTCATGGGGTGTCATGCCACTTGTCTAGTTGTACTTGGAACCAGTGGCTTTTCCGGGAGGATGCACCCAGGGTGTCAGTGCCCTGTCGTGTTGTATCTTCATCCTTGGGGTTCCATTTGAAAAGGTGCCCAGGCATCGGGACTTCTCTTGAGTCAACGGGGAAATCGGTGTCTTTCGGAATGTGGCACAACCCATGAACCTTCCTCTCGAGTTTCACAATGAGACCGGCCTCCTCTTGAGCTGGGACGGGAAGGTCGGATCCCTTTCCAGACAATGAAGGGGAATTGACTCTCATGTCGAGATCAGGAGTGGAGAACTGGCTCAGATGAAATTGTTTTCAGGAACCTGGATGTTCCTCTCCAATGAGACCAGTATGTTGAGCAACATTTTAAGTTTCCTCAAGGGTGTCAAGTTCCGTTTTGATGATCAACTGGGTACTTGGGATGCCTCCCAATATGCTGCAGGGGGAAAGGGCCTCATCTGGTGATGACTTGGCAACCACGTGGTTTTTCTCAACTTACGATGGGATTCTCGAGTTATGATGGGGAACTCATGGAGCCACTCGTGTGGCCCCAGGGAAGTCCAATCTCCATTCGATTGGCGAAGGAGACCTGGGGATTACTCCCGAGTCTCTGCAGGGCAAAGAGACCTCTTCTAGGCTTGTGTCCAGAAACTCTTTGTTCCCCTCCAGAGGCTCTAGGGATCCCGGGGTTGCATTCAAGCTTCACTGGGGAGTCAGGCCTCTTCTCGAGTTGAAGCAAAGAACTCTCCTCGCCTCTCGATTTGCAACAGCTATCACTTGGAGCCCTTTGTGTGGCCTAAAGGGAATCAAGCCTTCTGTGGAATTTTGAAAGGGGACTCCGGATTGCTCTCTAGGCCCTGCAGGAAAAGAAGGGCCTCATCTCACGATGTTGGGAGAAATTTCATGGTTTTTTCTCGTGCTGCCACTCAACATGTGGTGTTTCTCTTGAGTTAAGACAGGGAACTCAGGGAGCCTCTGGTGTGGCCCCAAGGAAGTCGAGTCTCCATTCGAGTGGCGAGGATGGCCCGGGATGGCTCTCGAGTCACAGCAGTGGAGTCGGGCCTCAAGATGCGTTATAGGGGAATCTCGAGGTCTGTCTTGTGTTGCGGCAGAAACTCTAGGTTCCCTCAACTTGTGACGGTGACCTCTGTGAGCTTCTCATGGTGCATATGGGAATGTGGGAATACTGTGGAGTTGTGAGGGTTGTCTTGGGACTCCCCCGGGTTTAGTGCAATTCACGAGAGCCTCATCTTGAGTTGAGGCATGAATCTCAGGCATCCTCTCCTGTTCTGACATCAATCTCGGTGTCTTTGCAGGTTTTGAAGAAGGAGTCAGGCCTCGTCTTGTGTGGAGGCATGGAACTCCGCTTGCCTCTCGAGTTGTTCATGGGGATTCAGGCCACTTGTCGAGTTTTACTTGGAACCAGCAGCTTTTTCGGGAGGAGGCACCAAGTGTGTTAGTGCTCCTTCGTGTTGTGACTTCATCCTCGGGATTTCATTGGAAGAGGTGCCCATGCATCTGGACTTCTCTTGAGTGGCCAGGGAAATGGGTGTCTTTCAGAATGTGGAACGATCCACGAGGCTTCCTCTCGAGTTTCAAAGTTGGAACGTCCTCCTCCTGAGGTGGGACGGGAAGGTCGGGATCCCTTTCCGGACAAAGCAGGGGAATCGACCCTCATGTCAAGATCAGGAGGGGAGAAGGGCCTCGGGTAAAATTGTGCCGAGAAATTAGTTTTTCCTCTTGAATGAGACGGATATGTAGGGAAACTTTTTGATTTGCGTCAAGGGTGTCAAATACTGTTTCGAATTTCAAGAAATACAGTAGTTTTTCTCTCGAGGCATTGCAGGGGGATAGGGACTTCTCTCGCCATGAGCTGGGAATCTCATGGTTTTCTCCTGTTGCCACAGGAATCTCGAGTTACGACCCAGAACTCAGGTAGGCTCTGGTGTTGCCAAAAGGAAGTCCAATCTCCATTCGAGTTGAGAAGTGGACTTGCGGATCGCTCTGGAGTCTCTGCAGAGCAAATAGACCTCATCTAGACTTTTGTCCAGAAATTCTTTTTTCATCCCTAGTAGTGACAACATCTCAGGGATGCATTCAAGGTTCACCCAGGGTGTCAGGCCTCGTCTCGAGTTGAGGCAGGAACCTCACTGTTTTTCTCCTGTTCTGACGTGGGTCTGCGGTTGGATAGGCCATTTCAAACAAGGAATCTGGTCTCGATTCGTGTGGAGGCATGGAACTCTGCTTTCCTCTCGAATTGTAAAGAGGTTCAGGCCTCCAGGCAAGTTGAATTTGGAACCTGGGCCTCTATTGGAATTAGCACCGGGGCACCAAAACTCCCTATGTGTTGAGTTTATTCTCGGCTGACATTCGAATCAGTGCAAGTGAATCAGGCCTGATCTCGAGTGGGTGGGTAAAACGTGGTTTTGGAACTGTGACAAGACCCCAGCCTCCACTCCAGTGTCATGTAGATTCCAGCCTCCTCTCAGGGCCAAGTGGATGTTGGCATTCCATTCCAGGTGAAGCAGGGCAATTGACCCTCATCTCGACATGAGGAGGTGAAATCAGGGCGCTTCTTGACTTGTAGCGGGAAACTCAGCATTTATCTCAAGTGTAGACGTGTATCTGGGGAAAATTCTGGATTTTGGAAAGAGTGTCAAGTGCCCTTTCATGTTCCAAGAGGGAAAGTGGGCTTTCTTTGGAAACTCTGCAGTGTCAAAGGGCCTCCGCAAGCATTTGGGGGAGAATTGTGTGGGTTGCCTGAATTGTGGCGAGCAGCTTAGGGTTCCTCTTGAGTGCCATGTTGACCTGGGTGACCCTCTTGTGTCTCTTCAGTGAAGTCAGATCTCCTTTGACGTTGTGAGGGGCAGATCAGGATTCCTGGTTCATCGCTGCAGAGATGAATAGGGCCTCATCTTGAGTTGAGGGAACCTCAGAGTTGATCTCCATTTCTGACATTGATTTTGATGTCTCTGCAGAACTGGAACTGGTGAATCAGGACTCGACTTGTGTTGAGGCACAGAATTCTTGCCCCTTGAGTTGTTCATGGGGTGTCAGGCTACTTGTCGTGTTGTATTTGGAACTTGCAGCTTTCTCCGGAGGATGCAACCATGTTGTCAGAGCCCTTTTGTGTTGTGACTTCACCCTCGAGGTTACATTCGAAGAGGTGCCCGGGCATCTGGACTTCTCTGGAATGGATGGGGTAATCGGTGTCTTTCAGAATGTGGCATGAACCACAAGGCTTCTCCTCATGTTTCTATGTGAGACTGGCCTCCTCCTGAGGTGCGACGGGAAGGTGTGGATCCCTTTCCAGACAAAGATGGGGAATCAACCCTTATGTCGAGATAAGGAAGGAAGTAGGTCACAGATAAAGTTGTGCTGGGAAACTCTGTGTTCCTCTCCAATGAGAGCGGTATGTTGTGCAACATTTTAAGTTTCATTAAGGGTGTTAAGTTCTGTTTCAATTTTCAAGTGGGTATGTGGGATTTCTCTCAAGATACTGCAGCAGGAAAGGGCCTCATCTGGTGATGACTGTGCAAGCACGTGGTTTTTCTCGACTTACAGTGGATTCTCGAATCCCGATGGTGAACTCAGGAAGCCTCTCGTGTTGCCTCAGGGAAGTCCAATCTGCATTCGATTTGCAAGGGGGAGCTGGAGATTGCTCTCGAGTCACTGCAAGGCAAAGAGACCTCTTCTAGTCTTGTGTCCAGAATTCCGTGTTCCCCTCCAGTGGCCATAGGGATCTCGGGGTTGCATTCAAGGTTCAGCTGGGGAGTCAGGCCACGTCTCGAGTTGAATCCAAGAACTCCGATCTCTTCTCGAGTTGTGACGGCTATCTCTTGGAGCCCATTGTGTGGCCTAAAGGGCATCAAGCCTTCTGTGGAATTTTGAGAGGGGAGTCAGGATTACTCTGTAGACACTGCAGGAAAAAAAGGGCCTCATCTCGTGATGTTGGGAGAATATCATTGTTTTTTCTCCAGTTGCGGCTCGACAAGTGACGTTTCTCTCGAGTTATGACTGGGAACTCAGGGAGCCTCTTGTGTGGCTCCAGGGAAGCCCAGTCTCCATTTGAGTTGCGAGGGGAGCCTGGCGTTGCTCCCAAGTCATGACAGGGGAATCGGGGCTCAAGACGTGATGAATAGGGAATCTTGAGGATATTCTCAAGTTAGAGCACGAAACCCTGGATTCCCACGACTTGTGCAGGTCACCACAGGGAGCTTCTCTTGGTGCCTATAAGAAGTCAGGAATACTGTGGATTTTGGAGGGGTCTCTTTGGACTCCACCAGGTCGTTGCAATGGAAGAGGGCCTAATCTCGAATTGAGGCGGGAATCTCGGTTTCTCTCCTGTTCTGACGTGGGTCTTGGGTTGTGTATGCTATTTGAAACAGTAAGTCAAATCTCGACTTGTGTGGAGATATGGAACACTGCTTTCCTCTCGAATCATCAAAGGAGTTTCAGGCCTCCAGGTGAGTTGAATTTGGGTAATGGGGCATTATTTGAATTAGCACCAGGGCACCAGAACTCCCTTCGTGTTGGGAGTTTATTCTTGGCTGACATTCGAATCAGTGCAAGCGAATCAGGCCTGATTTCGAGTGGATGAGGATATACGTGGCGTTCGAATTGTGACAAGACCCCCGGTTTCCATTTCAGTGTCAAGTAGATAGCAGAATCCTCTCATGGACGAAGTGGACCTCAGTATTCCTTTCCAGGTGAAAAAGGACCATCAATATTTATGTGGACTTGGGGAGGGGAAATCGGGCAGCTTCTTGACTTGTGGTGGGAAACTCAGCGTTCGTCTCATGTGGGAAGGGGTATCTGGGGAAACTTCTGGATTTAGGAAAATGTGTCAAGTCCCATTTCGAGTTCCTTGAGGGAAAGTGGGCTTTCTTTGGAAACGCTGCAGTGGAAAAGGACCTTCTCTAGTGTGCAAGGGAGAATTGAGTGTGTTGAGTAGAGTTGTGGCAGGAAGCTTAGGGTTCCTCTAGAGTTATGTGTCGACATGGGGGACCCGCTCATGTCTCCTCAGGGAAGTCAGATTGCCTTTGACGTTCTGATGGGCAGCTTGGGATTCCTTGCACATCCCTGAAGGGGTGAATCGGGCCTCATCTCGAGTTGAGGCGGGACCCTCAGAGTTCTTCTCCATTTCTGACATTGATCTCGGTGTCTCTATGGAATTGGAATAGCGGAGTCAGGCCTCGTTTGTGTTGAGGCACAGAACTCCGCTTGCCCCTCGAGTTGTTCATGGTGTGTCTATACATTTTTTGAGTTGTATTTGCAACCTGCAGCTTTTCCGGAGGATGCACCCGTGGTGTGAGAGCCCTTTCGTGTTGTGACTTCATTCTTGGTGTTACATTTGAAGATATGCTGTGCATCAGGACTTATCTTGAGTGGACGAGGTAATTGATGTCTTTTGGAATGTGGCAAGAGCCACGAGGCTCCTCCCTTCGAGTTTCAATGGGAGACAGTCCTCCTCCTGAGGTGGAACGGGAAGGTCGAGATCCCTTTCCAGACAAAGCAGGGGAATCGATCCTCATGTCGAGATAAGCAGGGAAGAAGAGACTCAGATTAATTTTTACCGAGTAACTCAGTGTTCCTCTCGAATAAGACTTGTATGTCGGGAAACATTTAAGTGGCATCAAGGGTGTCAAGCACCATTTCGAATTTCAAGTAGGAATGTAGGATTTCACTCAAGACGCTGCAGCAGGAAAGGGCCTCATCTTGCACTGACTAGAGAACCACGTGTTTTTCTTGAGTTGCGGAGGGATTCTCGAGTTACGACGGAGAACTCAGGGAACTTCAAGTGTTGCCCCAGGGAAGTCCAATCTCCATTCGAGTTGGGAGGGGGAGCTGGGGATTGCTCTCAAGTCGCTGCAGGGCAAATAGACCTCTTCTAGGCTTGTGTTCCAAAACTCCATGTTCCTCTCCAGTGGTGATAAGGATCTCTTGGTTCATTCAAGGTTCACCTGGGGAGTCAGGACTCGTCTCAAGTAGAAGAAAAGAACTCTGCTCTCCTCTCGAGTTGTGACGGTTATCTCTTGGAGACCACCGTATGGCCTAAAGGGAGTCAAGCCTTCTGTGGAATTTTTAGAGGGGACTCCGGATTGCTGTCTAGGCCCTGCAGGAAAAGAAGGGCCTCATCTCGCGATGTCAGGGGAATCGCGTGGTTATTCTTGAGCTGTGGCCTAACGTGTGGGCTTTCTCTCAAGGTTCTACAGGGAACTCAGGGACCCTCTTGTGTGGCTCCAGTGAAGTTCAGTCTCCAATGGGGTTGGGAGGGGAGACCGGGATTTCTCTCGAGTCACGGCAAGGGAATCGGGCCTCAATATGCATTGAAGAGTGTATCTCAAGTTCTTTCTTGAGTTGTGGCAGGAAATCCTGGGTTCGTTCGACTTGTGACGGTGACCTCAGCGAACTGCTCATAGTGCCTATGGGAAGGCAGAAATAGTGTGGAGTTGAGAGGGGCATCTTGGGACTCCACTGGGCTCAATGCAATGGAAGATGGCCTCATCATGGGTTGAGGTGGGGATCTCAGGGTTTCTCTCCTGTTCTGATATTGAAATCGGGGTCTTTGCGGATTTGGAACAGGGAGTCAGGCCTCGCGTTAAGGCATGGAACTCCGCTTGCCTCTTGAATTGTTCGTGGGGTGTTAGGCTACTTGTCGAGTTCTATTTGGAACCTGCGGCCTTTTTGGGAGGATGCAACCGAGGTGTCAGTTCCCCTTCGTGTTGTGACTTCATCCTCAGCGTTACATTTGAAGAGATGCTCAGGCATCGGTACTTATCTTGAGTGCTGTGGGAAATCAATGTCTTTGCGAATGTGGAATGACCCACGAGTCTTCATCTCTGGTTTCAATGTGAGACCGGTCTCCTCCTGAGGTGGGACGGGAAGATTGGGATCCCTTTCCAGACAAAGAAGGGAAGTCGACCCTCATGTTGAGATCAGGAGGTGAGAAGGGGCTCAGATTACATTGTGCCTGGAAATTCAGTGTTAAACTCGAAAGAGATGGGTATGTCGAGGCACTTTTTGAGTTGCATCAAGGGTGTCAAGTACCATTTCGAATTTCAAGAGGGAATGTGGGATTTCTCTCGAGGCACTGCAGGGGGAAAGGGCCTCATATCGCGATGACGGGGGAACCTCGTCGTTTTTCCCGAGTTGTGGTGGAAATCTCGAGTTATGATGGGGAATTCAGGGAGCCTCTTGTGTTGCTCCAGGGAAGTCCAAACTCCATTCGAGTTGGGAGGGGGAGCTGGGGATTGCTCTTGAGTCACTCCATGGCAAATAGACCTCATGCAGGTTTGTGTCCAGAAATTTCGTGTTCGTCTCCAGTGGCAACAGGGAACTCATCGTTGCATTCAAGTTTCACCCAAGAGTCAGGCCTCGTCTCGAGTTGAAGAAAAGAATTCCACTCTCCTCTCGAGTTTCAGCGGCTCTCTTTTGGAGCCCATTTTTGGTCTAAAGGTAGTCAAGCCTCCTGTAGAGTTTTGAGAGGGGACTCGGGTTTGCTGTCTAGGCCCTGAAGGAAAAGCAGGGCCTCATCTCACGATGTTGGGGGAATCTCGTGGTTTTTCTCGAGCTGAGGTTCGACATGTGGCATATCTCTTGAGGTAGAATGCCAAATGCAGGGAGCTTCTCGTGGGGCCCCAGGGAAGTCCAGTATCCATTTGAGATGTGAGGGGGAGCCCAGGATTGCTCTTGCGTCACGGCAGGGAATCGGGCCTCAAGACGCCTTGAAGGGGAATTTCGACGTCTTTCTCGAGTTGCGGCAGTTAACCCTGGGTTCTCTCGACTTGTTACAGTGTTCTCAGGAGCTTCTCATGGTGCCTATGGGAAGCAGGTATACTGTGGAGTTGAGAGGGGCGTGTTGGGACTCCACTGGGATCAGTACAGTGAAAGAGGGCCTTATCTTGAGTTGAGACACGAATCTCAGGGCTCCTCTCCTGTTCTACATTGATCTTGGGGTCTTTGTGGATTTGGAACAGAGAGTCAGGCCTCGTCTTATGTTGAGGCATGGAACTCCGTTACATCTCGAGTAGTTCATGGGGTGTCTGACCACTTGTCAAGTTATATTTTGAACCTGCGGCTTCTTCGGGAGGATGCAACCCGGGTGTCAGTGCTCCTTCGTGTTGTGACTTCATGCTCGGGATTACATTCGAAAAGGTGTGCATGCATCTGGACATATCTTGAGTGGACAGGGAAATAGGTGTTCTTCAGAATGTGGCCTGATGCACGAGGCTTTCTCTCGAGTTTCAATGTGAGACTGGCCTCCTCCTGAGTTGGTACGGAAAGGTTTGGATCCCTTTCCAGAAAAAGCAGGTGAATCGACCCTCATGTCAAGATAAGGAGGGAAAAAAGGAGCTCAGATTAAGTTGTGCTGGGAAACTCAGTTTTCCTGTTGAATGAGTGTGGTATGTTGGGTAACATTTTATGTTGCAGCAAGGGTATCAAGTATCATTTTGAATTTCAAATGGAAACGTGGAATATCTCTCAAGACGCTGCAATGGGGAAGGGCCTCTTCTCGCGATGACTGGGGAACCATGTGGTTTTTCTCGAGTTGCATGGGATCCTCGAGTTACCACTGGGAACTCAGGGAATCTGTCGTGTGGCCCCAGGGAAGTCCAATTTCCATTCGAGTTTCGAGGGGGACTGTGGTATTGCTTTCGAGTCACATCAGGGGAATCAGGACTCAAGATACCATGAAGAGGGAATCTCGATGACTTTCTCGAGTTGTGGCATGAAACCGTGGGTTCCCTCGACTTTTGACGGCCATCACATGGAGCTTCTCATGGGGCCTATAGGAAGTCAGGAATACTGTGGATTTGGGAGGGGCCTCTTGGGGCTCCACAGGGTCATTGCAGTGTAACCGGGCCTCATCTTGAGTTTAGGCTGGAACATTAGATTTTCTCTCCTGTTCTGATGTGGGTCTCAGGATGTGTAGGCAATTTCAAAGAGGGAGTCAGGTCTCGGCTTGTTTGGAGGCAGGGAACTCTTCTTTCCTCCCGAATTGGCATAGTGATTTCAGACCTCCAGGCGAGTTGAATTTGGGACCTGGGACTCTATTCGAATTAGCAGTGGGGCACCAGAACTCCCTTAGTGTTGTGAGATTATTCTCAGCTGACATTCACATCGGTGCAAGGGAATCAGGCCTGATCTCGAGTGGATGGGGAAATATGTGGCTTTCGAATTGTGCCAAGACCCCTGAGTGTGGGGAGCCAGCGTGGAGAGGCGCTCCATTCATGGCAAAGTTCATGCGGAAGGAAGCTCGGCATACAAAAATGCGGGATCTAGCCTCAGGGGTCCCCCTGGGTATTCTCGAACATCTACTCCCCCACAAAATATAGTCTGCCTATTTTATTGCTTTGTGCTCTCACGTCTGACTTTACTTGGGGCTGTCCCCCATCACTGTCTCGCTCTCTCTAATAAAGAGTTAACTTACAGCTCCCATTAATAAAGTTCCTGGGCATTAGGAGTGTTTAAATCCAAACCCCTCTGATAGCTCTCTAACTGGCCTGAAACGTTTATCCTGACTCCTACAGCTATGCATACGATTGTTTACAGTCTCTCAGCCATGAAAGGCACGGGAAACTTGATATTCAAATAGCTCTGAGCCTATCAGAGAGTTAGAAACTGTTAGAATAATACTACTAAACGATTTCTTTAATGAGCCAACGCTTGCTGCCAAGTTTTCACATCCTCTGTTTTGTATTCTTGAATGTGTATTAATTAATATAATTGGTTTGTTGAAAAAATAAGTGACCTTGGTGCTAGCAACTTTAGACCCTTAAGGAAATAAATTATTTCCTTTGTTTAAACCCACTGCACCTCAGCCCTATAGGAATGCAACTTTCTAACACCTTCGGATGAGGATGGCACCAAACCTTATAATAATTGCTCTTAGAGAAAATAAGTCTTACGGTTGACAAACCTTTGTCAGAGTCATAAAATGTCAATAGGCCTTCTGGCCAGTAGATGGTGTAAATCACCTAAACCATTTGTATATGTTAAATTTGCAGGCAAGAAACCCTGGTTTTGATAAGCATCAAAGACTGCTGACTTTGCATCCCCTATTATGTTCTATGTGCAACTTAGGGTATAAAAGCCCCTGTTGAAAATAAAGCTATGGGCCTTGCTCACCAAAGCTTGGTCTCTCCATGTCATTCTTCTCTCTCAATTTCCAGCTGAGTCTCCATCTGGAGCGTGGAGGTCTTCTGCGATCATTTGTTTGCCTGGGCTTCTAAAACCCACTCGAAAAGGTGCCCAAGGATGGGCATCTTCCTCTATCGAGAGGGCTCCTGCGTCCTTCGTGGTCAGAGCTAACCTGGTGTCACAGCTTATATTGATTGTCCGTGTAAACCAAGCTAGTCAGCTTCTTTTCTCCACTGAATTTTCCTACCGAGCTATCCTCATTCTATTACTTTTTCTGTCTCTAATTAACATTTACATAAAGCTATTGCATCCAGTGATCCTCGCCAACACAGTCTACCCTTACAATATCCTTGATCAGCCAGGGCAGACCTCAGCACCCGGTTTCCACTCCAGAGTCAAGTAGATACCAACCTGCTCTCAGGGGCGAAGTGGACACTGGAATTCTTTTCCAGGTGAAGCAGGGCAATCAACCCTCATCCCAATTTGAGGAGGGGAAATCGGAGCACTTTTTGACTTGTGGCGGGAAACTCAGCATTCGTCTCGTGTGGGAAAGGGTATCTGGGGAAATTTCAGGATTTCTGAAAGAGTGTCAAGTACCCTTTAGAGTTCCAAGAGGGAAAGTGGGCTTTCTGTGGAAACGCTGACCAGTTAAAGGGCCTCCTCAAGTGTGCAGGGGAGAATTTCTTGTTTTGCTTGGAGTTGGGGCTGAAATCTTAGGATTCCTGTTGAGATGCATGTTGACCTGGGGAACCAGTCGTGTCTCCTCAGAGAAGTCAGATCTCTTTGGACGTTGTGAGTGGAAGGTTGGTATTCCTGGCTTATCGCTGCAAGGATGAATAGGGCTTCATCTCGTGTTGAGGCGGGAATCTCAGGGTTCTTCTTCATTTTTGTCATCAATCTTGTGGTGTCTGTGGAGTTGGAACAGGGGAGTCAGGCCTTGTCTTCTGTTGAGGCACAGAAATTGGCTTGCCCCTCGAGTTGTTTTTGGGGTGTCAGACCACATGTCGAGCTATATAAGGAACCTGCAAGTTTCTCAGGAGGATGTAACTGTGGTGTCAGAGCCCCATCGTGTTGTGACTTCATCCTCGGGGTTACATTAGAAGAGGTGCCCAGGCATCGGGACTTATCTTGAGTGGACGGGGAAATAGGTGTCTTTTGGAATGTGGCACGACCCACGAGGCATCCTCTCAAGTTTCTCTGTGAGACCGGCCTCTTCCTGAGGTGCAACGGGAAGATCGGGATCCCTTTTCAGCAAAGCAGGGGACTCAACTCTAATGTCAAGATAAGGAGGGAAGAAGTAGCTCAGATTACGTTGTGCTGGGAAACTTGGTGTTCCTCTCGAATGAGACCGGTACGTCCGGCAACATTTTAAGTTGCATCAATGGTGTCAAGTACTGTTTTGAATTTAAAGTGGGAACATGGGATTTCTCACAAGACGCTGCAGCGGGAAATGGTCTCATCTCGCGATGACAGAACAAAATGTTCATTCTCGAGTTATGGTGGGATTCTCGAAATACGACAGGGTACTCAAGGAGCCTCTTGCATGGCCCCAGCGAAGTCCAATCTCCATTTGATTGGCGAGGGGGAGCTGGGGATTGCTCTCGAATCACTGCAGGGCAAAGAGACCTCTTCTAGGCTTGTGTCCAGAAACTCTGTGTTCCCCTCCAGTGGCGACAAGGATCTCGGGGTTGCATTCAAGGTTCACCCGGGGAGTCATGCCTGGTCTCGAGTTGAAGCAAAGAAGTCCGCTCTCCCCTCGAGTTGAGACAGCTATCTTTTGGAGCCCATTGTGTGGCCTAAAGTGAGTCAAGCCTTCTGTGGAGTATTCAGAGGGGACTAGGGATTACTGTCTAGGACCTGCAGGAAAAGAAGGGCCTCATCTCACGATGTCAGGGGAATCTCGTGGTTTTTCTCGAGCTGCAGCTCGATTTGTGAGATTTCTCTTGAGTTAAGATGGGGAAACTCAGGGAGCCTCCCTTGTGATCCCAGAGAAGTCCAGTCTCCATTTTAGTTGCGAGGGGAGCCTGGGATTGCACTCCTGTCACGGCAGGTCAGTCGTGCCTCAAGATGCATTGAACAGGGAATCTCCAGGCCTTTCTCGAGTTGCACCAGGAAATGTTGTGTTCCCTCGACTTGTGACGGTGACCTCAGGGAGCTTCTCATGTTGCCTATGGGAAGGCAGGAATACTGTGCAGTAGATGGGCGTCTTGGGACTCCACTGGTTTCAGTACAATGGAAGAGGGCCACATCTTGAGTTGAGGTGGGAATCTCAGGGTTCCTCTCCTGTTCTGACATTGATTTTGGGGTCTTTGCGGATTTGGAACCGGGTGTCAGGCTTCGTCTTATGTTGAGGCATGGAACTCCGCTTGCCTCTCAAGTTGTTCTTGGGGTGTCAGGCCACTTGTCGAGTTGTATTTGGAACCTGCTGCTTATTCAGAAGGATGCATCCAGGGTGTCAGTGCCCCTTCGTGTTGTGACATCCTCGGGGTTACATTCAAAGAGGTGCCCAGGCATCTGGACTTATCATTAGTGGAGGGGGAAATCGGTTTCTTTTGGATTATGGCACGACACCTTATGCTTCATCTCGAGTTTCAGTGTGAGACCGGCCTCCTCCTGAGGTGGGATGGAAAGGTTGGGATCTGTTTCCAGACAAAGCAGTGGAATTGACCTTCATTCGAGATCAGGAAAGGAGAAGGGGCTCAAATTAAGTTGTCCCAGGAAACTCAATGTTACTCTCGAATGAGACGTGTATGTCGGGGAACTTTTTGAGTTGCCTCAAGGGTGTCAAGTACCGTTCTGTATTTCTAGAGGGAAAGTGGGTTTTCTCTCAAGGCACTGCAGGGGGAAAGGGTCCATTTCACGATGACGTGGGAAAAAAGCACTCACCGCGATGACGAGGGAATCTCGAGTTTTTTCTCGACATCTGGCGCAACAAGTGGGATTCTCTCAAGTTATGACGGGGAACTCAGGGAGCCACTTGTGTGGCCCCAGGGAAGTTCAGTCTCCATTTTAGTTGCGAGGGAGAGCATGGGATTGCTCTCGAGTTATGGCAGGGTAAACGGGACTCAAGACATGATGAAGAGGGAACCTCAAGGACTTTGTCGAGTTGTGGCACGAAACCCTGTGTTAACTCAACTTGTGACGGTCACTGCAGGGAGCTTCTCAGGGTGCCTATATGAAGTCAGGAATAATTCGGATTTAGGAGGGGTCTCTTGGGACTGCATGGGGTTGTTGCAATGGAATAGGGCCTCATTGTGAGCTGAGGTGGTAACCACAGGCTTTCTCTCCTGTTCTGACGTGAGTCTCCGGTTGTGTATGCCATTTCAAATAGGGAGTCAAGTCTCGACTTGTGTGGAGGCATGGAAATCTGCTTTCCTCTCGAATTGCCAAAGGGCTTTCAGGCCTCCAGGTGAGTTTAATTTTGGACATGGGGCTCTATTTGAATTAGAACCATGGCACCAGAAATCCCTTCGAGTTGTGAATATATTCTCTACTGACATTCGAATCGGTGCAAGGGAATCAGGCCTGATCTCAAGTGGATGGGGAAACACGTGGCTTTCAAATTGTGATAAGACCCGCGGGGTCCATTCCAGTGTCAAGTAGATACCAGCCTCCTCTCAGGGGCAAAGTGGACGTCTGCATTCCTTTCCAGGTGAATCAGGGCAATTAACCCTCATCTCTACTTGAGGAGGGGAAATCAGGTGCTTCTTGACTTGTGGCGGGAAACTCAGCATTCGTCTAGAGTGGTGAGTGGTATCTGGAGAAACTTCTGCATTTCAGAAAGAGTGTCAAGTATGATTTCGAGTTCCAAGAGGGAAAGTGGGCTTTCTTTGGAAACCTGCTGGATAAAAGGGCCTCCTCAAGTGTGCAAGGTAGAATTGCATGGGTTGCAGAGAGTTGGGGCCAGAAGCTTAGGGTTCCTCTAGAGTTGCGTGTCAACCTGGGGGACCCGATCTCTCTCCTCAGGGAAGTCAGATCTCCTTGGACCTTGTGAGGGGCAGCTCGGGATTCCTCGCGCATTGCTGCAGGGATGAATCGGGCCTCATCTCGAGTTGAGGCGGGAACATCAGGGTTCCTCTCCATTTCTGACGTCTATCTAGGAGTCTCTGCAACGTTGGAACAAGGGAGTCAGGCCTCGTCTTCTGTTGAGGCACAGAACTCTGCTTGCCCCTCAAGTTGTTCATGGGGTTTCAGGCCACTTGTTAAGTTTTATTTGGAACCTGAAACTTTCTGCGGAGGATGCAAGCATGGTGTCAGAGCCCCTTCGTGTTGTGACTTCACCTCGGGGTTACATTCCAAGAGGTGCCCAGACATCAGGACTTATCTTGAGTGGGCGGGGAGATCGATGTTTTTTGGAATGTAGCACGACCCACGAGGCTTCCTGTCGAGTTTCAATGTGAGAAAGGCCTCCTCCTGTGGTGCGACGTGAAGGTTGAGATCCCTTTCCAGACAGAGAAGGGGAATCGACCCTCATGTTGAAATCAGGAGTGAAGAAGTGGCTCAGATTAAGTTGTGCCAGGAGACTCGGTGTTCCTCTCAAAGAAGACCGGAATGTTGGACAACATTTTAAGTTGCATCAAGGATGTCAAGTACTATTTTGAATTTCAAGTGGGAACGTGGGATTTTTCTGATGAAGCTACAGACGCAAAGGGCCTCATTTCTCGATGACTGGGGAACCACGTGGTTTTTCTTGAGTTGCCGCGAGGTCTTGAGTTATGACGGGGAACTCAGGGAGCCTCTCCTGTTGCCGCAGGCAAGTTCAACGTCCATTAGAGTTGCGAGGGGGTGCGGGGTATTGCTCTCGTTTCACTGCAGGGCAAATAGACCTCTTCTAGGCTTGTGTCCAGAAACTCCATGTTCCCCTCCAGTGGCGACAATGATCTCTGGGTTGCATTCAAGTTTCACCTGGGGAGTCAAGCCTCTTCTCGACTTAAAGCAAAGAACTCCGCTCTCCTTTCAAGTTGAGACAGCTATCTCTTGGAGTCCACTGTGTGGCTTAAAGGGAGTCAAGACTTCTGTGGAGTTTTGAGAGGGGACTCGGGATTGCTCTCTAGGCCCTGCAGAAAAAGAAGGGCTTCACCTTCTTTTTCACCTTTTTTTTCACCAGAGAGGGCGATGTCTGGCGAATCTCATCTTTTTCTCGACCTCCAGCTCGATGTGTGGAGTTTCTCTCGAGGTACGACAGGGAACTCAGGGAGCCTCTCATGTGGCCCCAGGGAAGTCCAGTCTCCATTCGAGTTGCGAGGGTGAGCCCGAGATTCATCTCGACTCACAGCACGGGAATCAGGCCTCAAGATACGTTGAAGGGTGAATCTCGATGTCTTTCTCGAGTTTCGGCAGGAAACCCTGGGTTCTCTCGACATGTGGCGGTGAACTCAGGGAACTTCTCATGGTGCTTATGAGAAGGCAGCATACTTTGGAGTTCAGAGGGGCGTATTGGGACTCCACTGTGGTCAGTGCAAAGGAAGAGGGCCTCATCTAGAGTTGAGGAGGGAATCTCAGTGTTCCTCTCCTGTTCTAACATCGATCTCAGTGTCTTTGCCGATTTGGAACAGGGAGTGCGGCCTCGTCTTATGTGGAGGCATGGAACTTGGCTTGCCTCTCATGTTGTTCATGGGGTGTCAGGCCACTAGTCCAGTTGTGTTTGGAACCTGCGTCTTTTGGGGAGCATGTAACCTGGGTGTCAGTTCCCCTTCGTGTTGTGACTTCATCATCAGGGTTACATTCGAAGGGGTGCCCAGATATCAGGACTTCTCTTGAGTGGATGGGGAAATTGGTGTCTTTCGGAATGTGGCACAAACCACGAGGCTTCATCTTGAGTTTCACTCTGAGACTGGTCTCTTCCTGAGTTTGGACGGGAAGGTTGGGATCCTTTTCCAGACAAAGCAGAGGAATTGACCTTCATGTTGAGATCAGGAGGGGAGAAGGGGCTCAGATTAAGTTGTGCTTGGAAATTCGTTGATACTCTCGAATGAAACAGGTATGTCAGGGAACTTTTTGAGTTGCATCAAGGGTGTCAAGTATCATATCAAATTTCAGGAGGGAAAGTAGGATTTCTCTCGAGGCACTGCAGGGGGAAATGGACTCATCTCTTGATGATGGGGGAACTTCGTGGTTTTTCTCGAGATGTGGTTGGAATTTCGATTTACGACCCGGAATTCATGGAGCTTCTGGTATTGCCCCAGGGAAGTTCTATCTCCATTTGTGTTGCGAGGGTGTCTGGGGTTTGCTCTCCAGTTACTGCATGGCAAATAGACCTAATCTAGGCTTCTGTCCAGAAATTCTGTGTTTGTCTCCAGTGGTAACAGGGATCTCGGTGTTGTATTCAAATTTCACCCGTGGAGTCAGGCCTCGTCTTGAGTTGAAGCAAAGAACTCCACTCTCCTCTCGAGTTTCAACGGCTATCTCTTGGGGCCCATTGATGGCCTAAATGGAGTCAAGTCTCTTGTGAAATTTTGAGAAGGGACTCGGGATTGCTCTCTAGGCCTTGCAGGAAAAGAAGGCACTCAGCTTTAGATGACGGGGGAATCTCGTGGTTTGTCTCAAGCTCTGTTGTGACGTGTGGTGTTTCTCTTGTGTTACGATGGGGAATTCAGGGAGCCTCTCGTGTGGCCCCAGGGAAGTCCAGGCTCCATTCGAGTTGGGAGTGGGAGCGTGGCATTGCTCTCAAGTCATGACAGGGGAATCGGGACTCAAGACGTGATGAAGAGGGAATCTCGAGGACTTTCTTGAGTTGCAGCATGAAACCCTGGGTTCCCTCCATTTGTGACGGACAGCCATCGCAGGGAGCTTCTCATAGTGCCTATAGGAATTCAGGAAAACTGAATTTTGTCGGTGCCTCTTGGGACTCCATGGCATCGTTGCAATAGAAGAGGGCCTCATCTTGAACTGAGGCCAGAACCTCATTGTTTCTTTCCTGTTCGGACGTGATTCTAGGGCTCTGTAGGCCGTTTCAAACAGAGAGTCAGGTCTCGACTTGTGTGGAGGCATGGAGCTCTGCTTGCCTCTCGAATTGTCAAAGGGATTTCCGGCCACATGTCTTGTTGTATTTGGAATCTGCAGGTTTCTCTGGAGGATGCAATCCTGGTGTCAAAGCCCCTTCATGTTGTGACTTCATCCTCAGGTTTACATTCGAAGAGGTGCCCAGATGTCGGGACTTCTCTTGAGTGGATGGGTAATCGGTGTCTTTCAGAATGTGACACAACCCACGAGGCTTCCTTTCGAGTTTCCAAGTGAGACTGGCCTCCTCCGGAGGTGGGACAGGAAGGTAGGGATTTCTTTCCAGAAAACGCAGGGGAATCGACCCTTATGTCGAGATCAGGAGGGGAGAAGTGGCTCAGATTAAGTTGTGCCAGAAAATTTAATGTTCCTCTTGAATGAGACTGGTATGTAGGGGAACTTTTTGAGTTGCATCAAGGGTGTCAAGTAGTGTTTCGAATTTAAAGAGGGAAGGTGAATTTCTCTTGAGGCACTGCAGGGGGAAAGGGCCTCATCTCGCGATGATGAGGGAACCTCGTGCTTTTTCTCGAGTTTCGGCTAGAATCTCGAGTTACGACCCGGAGCTCATGGAGCCTCTGGTTTTGGCCCAGATCAGATCATATCAGATGAGTCGCTCAGTCGTGTCTGACTCTTTGTGACCCCATGTATCACAGCACGTCAGGCCTCCCTGTCCATTAGCAACTCCTGGAGCTAACTCAGACTCATGTCCATTGAGTCAGTGATGACATCCAGCCTTCTCATCCTCTGTCATACCCTTCTCCTCTTGACCTCAATTCCTCCCAGCATCAGAGTCTTTTCCAATGAGCCAACTCCTCGCATGAAGTGGCCAAAGTACTGGAGTTTCAGCTTTAGCATCATTGCTTCCAAAGAAATCCCAGGGATGATCTCCTTCAGAATGGAATATTTGGATCTCCTTGCAGTCCAAGGGACTCTCAAGAGTCTTCTCCAACACCACAGTTCAAAAGCATCAGTTCTTTGGCACTCAGCCTTCTTCACAGTCCAACTCTCACATCCATACATGACCACAGGAAAAAACCATAGCCTTGACTAGATGAACATTTGTTGGCAAAGTAATGTCTCTGCTTTTGAATATTCTGTCTAGGTTGGTCATCACTCTCCTTCAAAGGAGTAAGCATCTTTTAATTTCATGGCTGCAGTCACCATCTGCAGTGATTTTGGAGCCCAGAAAAATAAAGTCTGACACTGTTTCCACTGTTTCCCAATCTATTTCCCATGAAGTGATGGGACTGGGTGCCATGATCTTCGTTTTCTCAATGTTGAGCTTTAACCCAAACGTTTCACTCTCCACTTTCACCTTCATCAAGAGGCTTTTTAGTTCCTCTTCACTTTCTGCCATAAGGGTGGTGTCATCTGCATATTTGAGGTTATTGATATTTCTTCTGGCAATCTTGATTCCAGCTTGTGTTTCTTCCAGTCCAGCATTTCTCATGATGTACTCTGCATATAAGTTAAATAAACAGGGTGACAATATACAGCATCGAAGAACTCCTTTTCCTATTTGGACCCCGTCTGTTTTTCCATGTCCACTTCTAACTGTTGCTTCCTGACCTGCATACAAATTTCTCAAGAGGCAGATCAGGTGGTCTGGTAGTCCCGTCTCTTTCAGAATTTTCCACAGTTTATTGTGATCCACACAGTCAAAGGCTTTGGCATAGTCAATAAAGCAGAAACAGATGCTTTTCTGGAACTCTCTTGCTTTTTTGATGATCCAGCGGATATTGGCAATTTGATCTCTGTTTCCTCTGGCTTTTCTAAAACCAGCTTGAACATCAGGAAATTCTCGGTTCACATATTGCTGAAGCCCGGTTCGGAGAATTTTGAGCATTACTTTACTAGCATGTGAGATGAGTGCAATTGTGTGGTAGTTTGAGCATTCTTTGGCATTGCCTTTCTTTGGGATTGTAATGAAAACTGCCCGTTTCCAGTCCTGAGGCCAGTGCTGAGTTCTCCAAATTTGCTGCCATATTGAGTGCAGCACTTTCACGGCATCGTCTTTCGTCTTTCAGGATTTGGAAAAGCTCAAGTGGAATTCCATCACCTCCACTAGCTTTGTTCATAGTGATGCTTTCTAACTTGACTTCACATTCCAGGAGGTCTGGCTTTAGGTCAGTGATCACACCATTGTGATTATCTGCATTATCTGCATCCTGAACATCTTTATTGTACAATTCTTCTGTGTATTTGTGCCATCTCTTCTTAATATCTTCTGCTTCTGTTTGGTCCATACCATTTCTGTCCTTTACCGAGCCTATCTTTGCATGAAATATTCCTTATGTATCTCTGATTTTCTTGAAGACCTCTCTAGCCTTTCACATTCTGTTGTTTTCCTCTATTTCTTTGCATTGATTGCTAAAGAATGTTTTCTTATCTCTTCTTGCTATTCTTTGGAACTCTGCATTCAGATGTTTATATTATTCCTGTACTCATTTGCTTTTCGCTTCTCTTCTTTTCACAGCTATTTGTAAGGCCTCCTCAGACAGCCATTTTGCCCCAGGAAAGTCCAATCTCCATTCGAATTGCAAGGAACAGCTGGGGATTGCTCTTGAGTCATGACAGGGCAAATAGACGTCATCTAGGCTTCTGTCCAGAAATCCTGTGTTCCTTTCCAGTGGCAACAGGGATCTCAGGGTTGCATTCAAGGTTCACCCTGGGAGTCAGGCCTCTTCTCGTGTTGAAGCAAAGAACTCCACTCTCCTCTCGAGTTGCGACAGCTATCTCTTGGAGCCCATTAATGGCTTAAAGAGAGTCAAGCCTCGTGTGAAATTTTGAGAGGGGACTCGGGATTGCTGTCTAAGCCCTGCAGCAAAAGAAGGCCCTCATCTTGGGATGACGGGGAAATCTCGTGGTTTTTCTCAAGCTCTGGAGGGACGTGTGGGGTTTATCTCGAGTAATGACATGGAACTCAGGTAGCCTTTCTTGTGGCCCCAGGGAAGTCCAGTCTCCATTTGAATTGCAAATGGGAGCACGGCATTGCTCTCGAGTCACAGCAGGGAAATTGGGACTCAAGATGCGATGAAGATGGAATCTCGAGGACTTTCTCGAGTTGTGGTACGAAACCCTGGGTTCCCTCCACCTGTGACGATCACCACAGGGAACTTATCATGGTTCCTATAGGAAGTCAGGAATACTGTGGATTTGGGAGGGGCCTCTTGGGAGTTCACGGTGTCATTGTAATGGAAGAGGGCCTCATCGCATGTTGAGGCTGGAACCTCAGGTTTTCTGTTCTGTTCTGACATGGGTCTTGGGTTGTGTATGCTGTTTCAAACAGGGAGTCAGGTCTCGACTTGTGCGGAGGCATGGAACTCTGCATTCGTCTCGAATTGTCAAAGGGGTTTCAGGCCTCTTGGGGAGTTGGATTTGGGACCTGGGGCTGTATTTGATTTAGCACCAGGGGACCAGAACTCCCTTCGTGTTTTGTGTTTATTTTCGGCTGACATTCGAATCGGTGCAAGGAAATCAGGCCTGATCTCTAGTGGTTGGGGAAATACATGGCTTTCGAATTTTGACAAGACCCCCGGGTTCCAGTCCAGTGTCAAGTAGACACCAGCCTCCTCTGAAGGATGAAGTGGACGTTGGCATTCCTTTACAGGTGAAGCAGGGCAATCAACCCTCATCCCGACTTCAGGACAGGAAATCTTAGCTCTTCTTGACTTGTGGTGGGAAACTCAGTGTTCGTCTCAAATGGGGATGGGTATCTGGGGAAACTTTTGGATTTCATAAAGAGTGTCAAGTACCCTTTTGAGTTCCAATAGGGAAAGTGGGCTTTCTTTGGAAACGCCGCAGCATAAAAGGGCCTCCTCAAGCGTGCAGTGGAGAATTGCGTGGGTTGCATGGAATTGCGGGGGGAAGCTTAGGGATTCTCTCGAGTTGCGTGTAGACCAAGAAGATCCGCTCGTGTCTCATCAGGGTAGTCAGATCTCCTTAAACGTTGTGAGGGGCAGCTCGGAATTCCTCGCACATCACTGCAGGGATGAATTGGGCCTCATCTCGAGTTGAGGTGGGAAACTCAGGGTTCCTTTCCTTTTCTGACATCAATCTCAGGGTCTCTGCAGAGTTGGAACAGGTGATTCAGGCTTCGTTTTGTATTGAGGCACAGAACTCCGCTTGTCCTCGAGTTGTTCATGGGGTGTCAGGCTACTTGTTGAGTTGTATTTGGAACCTGCACCTTTCTAGGGGGAATGCAACCGTGGTGTCAGAGACCCTTCATGTTGTGACTTCATCCTTGGGTTTACATTCGAAGAGTTTCCCAGGCCTCAGGACTTATCTTGAGTGGACAGGGAAATCGGTGTCTATTGGAGTGTGGTATGACCAACGAGGCTTCCTCTCGAGTTTCAACGGGAGACTGGTCTCCTCCTGAGGTGTGACGGGAACGTTGGGATCCCTTTCCTGACAAAGCAGGGGAATTGCCCCTAATATCGAGATAAGGAGGGAAGAAGGGTCTCAGATTTACTTGTGCCAGGAAACTTGGTGTTCCTCTCAGATGAGACTGGTATATTGGGCAACATTTTAAGTTGCATCAAGGGTGTCAAGTACCGTTTCGAATTTCAAGTGGGAAAGTACGATGTCTCTCAAGACGCTGCAGCGGGAAAGGGCCTTATTTCATCATGACTGGGGAACCACGTGGTTTTCCTCGAGTTGTTGTGGAATTCTTGAGTTATGACGCGGACCTCAGGGAGACACTCATGTTGTATCAGGGAGGTCCAATTTCCATTCAAGTTGCGACGGCAAGCTGGGGAATGCTCTCCAGTCGCTGCAGGGCAAAGAGACCTCTTCTAGGCTTGTGTCCAGAAATTTTGTGTACCCCTCCAGTGGCGCCAAGGGTCTCGAGGTTGCATTCAAAGTTCACCCGGGGAGTCAGGCCTCGTCTTGAGATGAAGCAAAGAAGTCAGCTCTGCTCTAGAGCAGCGATGTGTATTTCTTGGAGCCATTTCAATGGCCTAAAGGGAGTCAAGCCCCCTGTGAAGTTTTGAGAGGGGATACGGGATTGTTCTCTAGGCCCTGAAGGAAAAGGAAGGCCTCATCTCGTGATGATGGGGTAACCTCGTGATTTTTCTCGAGTTGTGGTGCAATGTGTGGGGTTTCTCTCCAGTTAGGATGGGCAAAACGGTGAGCCTCTCTTGTGGCCCCAGGGCCGTCCAGTCTCCATTCGAGTTGCGAAGGGTTGCGCGGCATTGCTCTCGAGTCACAGCAGGGCAATCTGGCCTCAAGATGTGTTGAAGGGTGAATCTCGAGGTCTTTCTCGAGTCGCAACAGGAAACCCTGGGTTCCCTCGACTTGTGATGGTGACCTCAGGGAGCTTCTCATATTATCAATGGGAATTCAGTAATACTGTGGAGTTTTGAATTTAGAACCTGGCCCTCTTTTCTGATTAGCAACCAGGGCATCAGAACTCCCTTCTTGTTGTGAATGGAATCAAGGCTGACTTTAGAATCGGTGCAAGGGAATCAGGCCTGATCTCGAGTGGATGGGGAAATATGTGGCTTTTGAATTGTGACAAGACCTCTGGGTTCCCCTCCAGTGTCAAGTAGATACCAGCCTGCTCTCGAGGTGTGAAGGGGATGTTGGCATTCCTTTTCAGGTGAAGCAGGGCAATCGACCCTCATCTCGACTTAAGGAGGGGAAAACGGGGCTCTTCTTGACTTGTGGCAGGAAAATCAGTGTTCCTCTCGAGTGGGGACGGGTATCTGTGGAAACTTCTGAAGTTTCCTAAGGCGGGCCGAATAACCTTTCGAGTTCCAAGAGGGAACGTGGGCTTTCTTTGGAAACGTAGCAGCGCAAAAGTTCCTCCTCAAGCGTGCAGGGGAGAATTTCCTGTTTTGCTTGCAGTTGTGGTGGGAAGGTAAGGGTTCTTCTCAAGTTGCATGTCAACCTGGGAGACCCGCTCATGTTTCCTCAGGGAAGTCAGACTTCTTTGGCTTTGGAGGGGCACCTTGGGATTCCTTGTGCATCGCTGCAAGGATGAGTAGGGCCTCATCACGAGTTGAGGTGTGAACCTCAGGGTTTATCTCCTATTTTGACATCGATCTTGGGGTCTTTGTGGATTTGGAACTGGGAGTCAGGCCTCGTCTTGTCTGAGGCATAAAACTCCCCTTGCCTCTCGAGTTGTTCATGGGGTGTCAGGCTACTTGTCAAGTTGTACTTGGAACCAGCGGCTTTTTCGGGAAGATGCACCGAGCGTGTCAGTGCCCCTTCCTGTTTGGACTTCATCCTCGGGGTTCCATTCGAAGAGGTGCCTGGGTATTGGGACTTATCTTGAGTGGACGGGGAAATTGGTATCTTTTAGAATGTGGCACGACCCACGAGGCTTATTCTCAAGTTTCACTGTGAGAACGGCCTCCTCCTGAGTTGGGACACGAAGGTTGGGATCCCTTTCCAGAAAAAGCAGGGGAATCGACCCTCATGTAAAGATCAGAAGGGGAGAAGGGCCTCAGATTAAGTTGTGCCAGGAAATTCGGTATTCCTCTTGAATGAGACGGGTATGTGTGGGAACATTTTGAGTTGCATCAAGTGTGTCAAGTACCATTTCGAATTTCAAGAGGAAAAGTGGGATTTCTCTCGAGGCACTGCAGGGGGAAAGGGCCTCATCACGTGATGACTGGGGAACCTCGTGATATTTCTCGAGTTGGGGCGAGAATCTCGAGTTACTACCCGGAACTCAGGGAGCCTCTGGTGTTGCCCCAGGGAAGTCCAATCTCCATTCGAGTTGCGTGTGAGAGGTAGGGAATGCTCTCGAATCACTGCAGGGCACATAGACCTTATCTGTGCTTCTGTCCTGAAATTCCATGTTCGTCTCTTGTGGTGACAGGGATCTCGGTGTTGCATTCAAGTTTCACCTGGGGAGTCATACCTTGTCTCGAGTTGAAGCAAAGAACTCTGCTCTCCTCTCTAGTTGCGACGGGTATCACAGGGAGCCCATTGTTGGCCTAAAGCGAGTCAAGCCTGCAGTGAAATTTTGAGAGGGGATTTGGGATTGCTTTCTAGGCCCTGCAGGAAAAGAATGCACTCATCTCGCTATGACGGGGAAGTCTCCTTGTATTTTTGAACTCTGGTGCAATGTGTGTTGTTTCTGTCGAGTTACTATGGGGAACTCAGGGATCCTCTTCTGTGGCTCCACGGAAGACCAGTATCCATTCAAGCTGCGAGGGGGAGCCCGAGATTGCTCTCGAGTCATGGCAGGAGAATCGGGCCTCAATACACGTTGAAGGGGGAATCTCGAGGCCTTTCTCGAGTTGCAGAAGGAAACTCAGGGTTTCCTCGACTTGTGACGGTGTCCTCAGGGAGCTTAAAATGGTGTCTGTGGGAAGGAAGGAATACTGTGCAGTTGAGAGGGATGTCTGGGGACTCCACTGGGTAAGTGCAATGGAGAGGGCCTCATCTTGAGTTGAGGTGGGAATCTCAGGGTTCCTCTTCTGTTCTGATATCGATCTCGGGGTTTATGGATTTGGAACTGGGAGTCAGGCCTCGTCTTCTTTTGAGGCATGGAACTCTCCTTGTCTCTCGAGTATTCATGGGGTGTCAGGCCACATGTCGAGTTGTATTTTGAATGTGCTGCTTTTTCGGGAGGATGCAACCAGTGTGTCAGTGCCCCTTTGTGTTGTGACTTCAAGCCTTCTGTAGAGTTTTGAGAGGGGACTCGGGATTTCTCTTTAGGTGCTGCAGGAAAAGAAGGGCCTCATCTAGTGATATCGGGGATATCTCATGGTTTTTCTCGAGCTGCGAGTCGACGTGTGGGGTTTCTCGTGAGGTACGATGGAGAACTCAGGGAGCCTCTCGTGTGACCCCAGTGAAGTCCAGTCTCCTTTCAGTTGCAAAGAAGAGCCCGGCTTGATCTCGAGGCACAGCAGGGGAAATGGGCCTGAAGACGCATTGAAGGAGGAATCTCGAGGTCTTTCGTATGTTGAGGCAGGAAACCCTGGGTTCCCTCGATGTGTGATGGTGACCTCAAGGGGCTTCTCATGGTGACTATGAGAAGGATGGAATACTGGGGATTGAGAGTGGTGTCTTGAGACTCCACAGGGGTCAGTGCAATGGAAGAGGGCCTCATCTTGAGTTGAGGTGGGAATCTCAGGGTTCCTCTCCAGTTCTGACATCGATCTCAGGGACTTTGCAGATTTGGAACAGGGAGTCAGGCCTCCTCTTGTGTTGAGACATGGAATTCCACTTGCCTCTCCAGTTGTTCATGGGGTGTCAGGCCACTTGTCGAGTTGTATTTGGAACCTGTGTCTTTTTTGGGAGGATGCATCCGGGATGTTAGTGCCCATTCTTGTGACTTCATCCTCGGGGTTACATTTGAAGAGGTGCCCAGGCATCAGGACTTCTCTTGAGTGGATGGGGAAATCAGTGTCTTTCAGAATGTGGCATGACCCATGTGGCTTCCTCTCGAGTTTCAAAGTGAGAAGAGCCTCCTCCTGAGGTGGGAAAGGAAGGTTAAGATACCTTTCCCGACAAAGCAGGGGAATCAACCCTCATGTCGAGATCAGGAGGGGAGAAGGGGCTCAGATTAATTTGTGCGCGGGAAACTCGGTGTGCCTTTCAAATCAGACGGGTATGTCGGGGAACTTTTTGAGTTGCATCAGGGGTGTCAAGTATCATTTAGAATTTCAAGAGGGAACGTCGGATTTCTCTCGAGGAACTGCAGGGAGAAAGGGCCTCATCTCGCGATGATCGGGTAATCTCCTGTTATTTCTTGGGTTGCGACGGGAATCATGAGTAATGACCCAGAACTCAGGGAGTCTCTGGTGTGGCCCCAAGGAAGTACAGTCTCTATTCGAGTTGTGAGGGGGAGCTGGGGATTGCTCTCGAGTCTCTGCAGGGCAAATAGACCTCATCAAGGTTTCTGTCCAGAAATTCCGTGTTCATCCCCAGTGTCTACAGGGATCTCGGTATTGCTTTCAAGTTTCACCTGGGGAGTCAGGCTTTATCTCGAGTTGAAGCACAGAACTCCGCTCTTCTCTCGATTTGTGACGCCTATCTCTTGGAGCCCATTGATGGCCTAAAGGGAATCAAGCCTCTTTGAACATTTGAGAGAGGATTCGTGATTGCTCTCTAGGCCCTGCAGGAAAAGAAGCCACTCATGTTGCAATGACGGGGAATCTCATGGTTTTTCTCGAATCTGGCACAACGTGTGGGGTTTTTCTCGAGTTAAAACAGGGAACTCAGGGAGCCTCTCATGTGGCCTGAGGAAAGCCCAGTCTCCAATCGAGTTGCCAGTGGGAGCACGACATTACTCTTGAGTCATGGCAAGGGAATTGTTTCTCAAGACGTGATGAAGAGGGAATCTCGAAGACTTTGTCGAGTTGTGGCACGAAATCCTGGGTTCCCTCGACTTCTGACGGTAACTGCAGGGAGCTTCTCATGGTGCCTATAGGAAGTCAGGAATACTGTGGATTTGGGAGGGGCCTCTTGGGATTCCACGGGGTCGTTGCCAAGGAAGAGGGCCTCATCTGGAGTTGAGGTGGGAACCACAGGGTTCCTTTCCATTTCTGACATCGATCTCAGGGTCTCTGAGAAGTTGGAAAAAGGGAGTCAAGCCTCGGCTTGTGTTGAGGCACAGAACTCCGCTTACCCCTCGAGTTGTTCCTGGGGTACCAGGCCAATTGTCAAGTTGTATTTGAAACCTGCAGCTTTTTCTTGAGGATGCAACCATGGTGTCAGAGTCCCTTCGTGGTGTGACTTCATCCTAAGGGTTAATTCGAAGAGGTTCCCAGGCATCTGGACTTATCTTGAGTGGACGGGGAAATCTGTGTCTTTTGGAATGTGGCACAACCCATGAAGCTTCCTCTCGAGTTTCAGTGTGAAACCGGCCTCCTCCTGAGGTGCGATGTGTAGGTTGGGATCCCTTTCCAGACAAAGCAGGGAAATCTACCATCATGTCGAGATAAAGAGGGAATAAGTGGCTCAGATTAAGCTGTGCTGGGAATCTCGGTGTTCCTCTCGTTTGAGACCAGTATGTCGGGCAACATTTTAAGTTGCATCGGGGTGTCAAGTAAGATTTAGAATTTCAAGTGGGAATGTGGGATATCTCCCAAGACACTGCATTGGGAAGATCCTCATCTTGCGATGACTGGGGAACTACGTGGATTTTCTCAAGTTGTGGCGGGATTCTCGAGTTAACGACAGGGAACTCAGGGAGCCTCTCGAGTTGCCCAAGGGAAGACCAATCTCCTTTGAAGCTGCGAGAAGGGGCTGGGGATTGCTCTCTAGTCAGTACAGGGCAAATAGACCTCTTCTAGGCTTGTGTACAGTAACTCCTTGTTCCCATATAGTGGCGACAAGGATCTTGGGGTTGGATTCAAGGTTCAAACAGGGAGTCAGGCCTCGTCTCAAGTTGAAGCAAAGAACTCCACTCTCCTCTCGAGTTGTGTTGGCTATCTCTTGGAGTGCATTGTGTGGCCTAAAGGGAGTTAAGCCTTCTGTGGAGTTTTGAGAGGGGAATCGGGATTGCTCTGTAGGCCTTGCAGGAAAAGAAGGTCCTCATCTGGCAATTTCAGGGGAATCTCCTGGGTTTTCTCGAGCTGCGGCTCGACATGTGGGGCTCGACATACCTTCTCTTAAGGTATGACGAGGAATTCAGGGAGCCTCTCATGTGGCCTCAGGGAAGTCCAGTCTCCATTCGAGTTGCAAGTGGGAGTTCGGCATTGCTCTCGAGGCATGGCAAGGGACTAGGGCCTGAGGATGCGTTGAAGGGGAATCTCAAGGTCTTTCTAGAGTTGCGGCAGGAAACTCTGGGTACCCTCGACTTGTGACGGTGACCTCTGGTAGCTTCTCATGGTGCCTATGGGAAAGCAGGAATACTGTGGATTTGAGAAGTTTGTCTTGGGACTCCACTGGGCTCAGTGCAATGGAAGAGGGCCTCATATTGAGTTTAGGTGGGAATCTCAGGCTTCCTCTCCAGTTCTGACATCTATCTCGGGGACTTTGCAGACTTGGAACAGAGATTCAGGCCTCGTCTTGTGTTGAGGCACAGAACTCTGCTTGGACCTCGAGTTGTTCATGGGGTGTCAGGCCACATGTCGAGTTGTATTTGGAACCTGCGTCTTTTTATGGAGGATGTAGTTGGGGTGTCAGTGCCCATTTGTGTTGTGACTTCATCCTTGGGGTTACATTCGAAGAGGTGCCCAAGCATCTGGACTTCTCTTGAGTGGACGGGGAAATCGGTGTCTTTTGGAATGTGGCATGACCCACGAGGCTTCCTCTCGAGTTTCAATATGAAATTGGCCTCCTCCTGAGGTGGGACGGGAGGGTCGGGATCCCTTTGCAGACAAAGCACGGGAATCGACCCTCATGTTGAGATCAGGAGGGCAAAAGGGGCTCAGATTTTGTTGGGCAGGGGAATTCAATGTTCCTCTCGAATTATACCGGTATGTTGGGCAACATTTTAAGTGGCATCAAGGGTGTCATGTACCGTTTCGAATTTCAAGTGGGAACATGGGATTTCTCTCAAGGTACTGCAGCGGGAAAGGGGTTCATCTCACTATGAAGGCTTTCCTCGTGGTTTTTCTTGACTTGCGGTGGGATTCTCGAGTTAGACCTGGAACTCAGGGAGCCTCTGGGATTGCCAAAAGGAGTCCAATCTCCATTTGAGTTGTAAGGAGGAACTGGGGATTACTCTAGAGTCACTGCAGGACAAATAGACCTCATCTAGGCTTCTGTCCAGAAATTCCGTGTTTGTCCCCATGGCGAGGGGCATCTCAGGGTTGTATTCAAGGTTCACCTGGTGAGTCAGGCCTCGTCTCTATTTGAAGCAAAGAAATCCGTCCTTCTCTCAAGTTGTAACGGGTATCTCTTGGAGCCTGTTGATGGCCTAAATGGAGTCAAGCCTCCTGCGAAATTTGGAGAGGGAACACAAGGTTGCTCTCTAGGCCCTGCTGGAAAAGAACGCATGCATCTACGAAAACGAGGGAATCTCGCGTTTTTTCTTGAGCTCTGGCAAGATGTGTGGGGTTTCTCTCAAATGAAGACAGGGAACTCAGGGAGCCTCTCGTGTCGCCCCAGGGAAGTCGTGTCTCCATTCGAGTTGCAAGTGGGAGTGCAGCATTGCTCTCGAGTCACGGAAGGGGATTCGGGACTCAAGATGCGATGAAGCGGGAATCTCGAGGACTTTCTCGAGTTGCAGTACGAAACCCTGGGTTCACTTGCCTTGTGACGGTCACAGTAGTGAACGTCTCCTGGTGCCTATAAGAAGTCAAGGATACTGTGGAGTTTAGAGAGTTGTCTTGGGACTATCCTGGATTCAGTGCAATGGAGGGGGCCTCATCTTGAGTTGAGCGGGGAATCTCAGGCTTCCTCTCCTGTTCTGACATCGATCTCGGGGTTTTTTTTGCCAATATTGAACTGAGAGTCAGGCCTCGTCTGGTACTGAGGCATGGAACTTCGCTTGCCTCTCGAGTTGTTCATGAGGTTTCAGGCCACTTGTCCAGTTGTACTTGGAACCAGTGGCTTTTTCGGGAAGATGCACCCAGGATGTCAGTGCTGCTTCGTGTTGTGACTTCATCCTCAGGGTTACATTCGAAGAGGTGCTCAGGCATCGGGGCTTCTCTTGAGTGGACGGGGAAATCTGTGTCTTTCGGAATGTGGTACGTCCCATCAGATTTCCTCTCAAGTTTCAAAATGAGACCGGACTCCTCCTGAGGTGGGACGGGAAGGTCGGGAACCCTTTCCAGACAAAGCAGGGCAATCAACCCTCACATCAAGATCAGGAAGGGAACACGGGCTCAGATTAAGTTGTGCTGGGAAATTTGGTGTTCCTCTGGAATGAGACAGGTATGTCAGGGAAATTTTTGAGTTGCATCAAGGATGTCAAGTACCGTTTCGAATTTCAAGAAAAAAAGTGTGATTTCTCTCGAGGCATTGAAATGGTATAGGGCATCCTCTCAAGATGATGTGGGAATCTCGTGTTTTTTCTCGAGTTGCGACAGGAATCATGAGTTATGACCCGGAATTCAGGGAGCCTCTGGTGTTGCCAGAAGGAAGGGCAATCTCCATTTGAGTTGCAAGGGGGAGATGGGGATCGCTCTCGAGTCACTGTATGGCAAAGAGACCTCATCTAGGCTTCTGTCCAGAAATTCTGTATTTGTGCCCATGGCGACAGGCATCTCGGGGTCTCATTCAAGGTTCAGCCGGGGAGTCCGGCCTCATCGGGAGTTGAGGTGGGAACCTCAGATTTTCTCTCCTGTTCTGACGTGGGTCTCGGGTTGTGTATGCCGTTTCAAACAGGGAGTCAGATCTCGACTTGTGTGGAGGCATGGAACTCTGCTTTCCTCACAAACTGTCAAAGGGGTTTCAGGCCTCCAGGCCAGTTGAATTTGGGACCTGGGGCTCTATTCAAATTAGAACCTGGGCACCAGAACACCTTTCGTGTTGCGAGTTGATTCTTGGCTGACATTCAAATTGGTGCAAAGGAATCAGGCGTGTTCTCGAGTGGACGGGGAAACACATTGCTTTCAAAATGTGACAATACCCCTGGGTTCCAATCCAGTGTCAAGTAAATATCAGCCTCCTCTCAGGGGCAAAGTGGATGTCGGCATTCCATTCCAGGTGAAGCAGGGCAATTGACCCTCATCTCGGCATGAGGAGGGGAAATCAGGGCGCTTCTTGATTTGTGGCGGGAAAGTCAGCATTGGTCTCGAGGGGGGGGATGTGTATCTGGGGAAACTTCTGGATTTCAGAAAGAGTGTCAAGTACCCTTTCGAGTTTCAAGAGGGAAAGTGGGCTTTCTTTGGAAACCCTGCAGCGTCAAAGGACCCCCTCAAGCGAGCGGAGGACAATTTCGTGGGTTGCATGGATTGTGGCAAGCAGCTTAGGGTTCCTCTCAAGTTGCCTGTCGACCTGGGGGACCCGCTCATGTCTCCTCAGGGAAGTAAGATCTCTTTGGAAGCTGTGAGGGGACAGATCAGGATTCCTCATGCATTGCTGCAGGGATGCATAGGGCCTCATCCCGAGTTGAGGCGGAATATCAGGGTTGCTCTCCATTTCTGACATTGATCTCATTGTCTCTGTGGAGGTGGAACTGGGGAGTCAGATCTCGACTTGTGATGAGGCACAGATCTCCGCTTGCCCCTTGAATTGTTCATGGCATGTCAGGCCACTTATCTTGTTGTATTTGGAACTTGCAGCTTTCTCTGGAGGGTGCAGCCATGGTGTCAGATCCCTTTCGTGTTGTGACTTCAGCCTCAAGGTCGCATTTGAAGAGGCGTCAGGACATCAGGCCTTATCTTGAGTGGATGAGGAAATCTGTGTTTTTCGGAACGTGGTATGACCCAAGAGGCTTACTCTCGAGTTTCAAAGTGAGACTGGCCTCCTCCTGAGGTGAGACAGTAAGGTCAGGATCCCTTTCCAGAGAAAGCAGAGGAATCGACCCTCATGTCAAGATCAGGATGGGAGAATGGGCTCAGATGAACTTGTGCCGGGAAACTTGGTGTTCCTCTCCAATGAGACTGGTATGTTGGGAAACATTTTATGTTTCATCAAGGATATGAATTTTCGTTTAGATTTTCAAGTGGGCATGTTGGATTTCTCTCAAGACAGTTCAGTGGGAAAGGGCCTTATATGGCGATGACTGGGCAACCACGTAGTTTTTCTCCACTTACAGTGGGATTCTAGTGTTATGACAGGGAACTTAGGCAGCCTCTCATGTGGCCCCACGGAAGTCCAATCTCCATTTGATTGGCCATGGGGAACTAGAGATTGCTCTCGAATCACTTCAGGGCAAAAAGATGTCTTCTAGGTTTGTGTCCAGAAACTTTGTGTTCCCCTCCAGTGATGCTAGGGATCTTGGGGTTGCATTCAACCTCAAGTCATTCCTCATCTCGAGTTGAAGCAAAGAACTCCCCTCTCCTCTCGAGTTGCAACGTCTATCTCTTGGAGCCCATTGTGTGGCCTAAAGGGAATCAAGCCTTCTGTGGCATTTTGAGAGGGTACTCGGGATTGCTCTCTAGGCCCTGCAGGAAAAGAAGGACCTCATATCGCGATGGCAGGGGAATCTCATGGTTTTTTCTCGAGCTCCTTCTCAAAGTGTGATGTTTCTCTCGAGTTACAATGGGGAATTCAGGGAGCATCTCTTGTGGCCCCAGGGAAGTCCAGTCTCCGTTCAAGTGGCAAGGAGGCCCTGGGATGGCTCTCGAGTCACGGCAGGGGAATTGGGCTTGAAGACATGTTGAAGGGGGTATCTCAAGGTCTTTCTCAAGTTGTAGTAATAATCCCTATGTTCCCTAGGCTTGTGACGGTGACTGCTGTGAGCTTGTCTTTGGGCCTATGGGAGGGCGGGAATACTGTGGAGTTGAGAGGGCTGTCTTGGGACTCCCCTTGGTTCAGTGCCATGGTAAAGTGCCTCATCTTGAGTTGAGGTGGGAATTTCAGGCTTGTCTCCTGTTCTGACATTGACCTCGGGGTCTTTGCAGGTTTTGAACAGGGAGTCAGGCCTCGTCTTTTTTTTTTTTTTTTTNGGGAGTCAGGCCTCTTTTTTTTTTTTTTTTTTTGAGGCATAGCACTCTGAGTGCCTCTCGAATTGTTCATTTCGTGTCAGGCCACCTGTCGAGTTGTACTTGGAACCAGCGGCTTTTTCTGGAGGATGCACCCAGGTTGTCAGTGCCCCTTCATGTCGTGACTTCATCCTAGCGGTTCCATTGGAAGAGGTGCCCAGGCATAGGGACTTCTCTTGAGTGGAGGGGGAAATCGGTGTCTTTCGGAATGTGGCATGACCCCCGAGGCTTCCTCTCGAGTTTCCAAGTGAGACTAGCCTTCTCCTGAGGTGGGACGGGAAGGTCGGGATCCCTTCCCAGACCAAGCTGGGGAATCAACCCTCATGTCAAGATCAGGAGAAGAGAAGAGGCTCAGATAAAGTTGTGCTGGGAACCTCGGTATTCCTCTCCAATGAGATCAGTATGTTGGGCAATATTTTAAGTTTCATCAAGTGCGTCAAGTACCATTTTGTTCAAGTCGGTTCGTGGGATTTCTTTCAAGACACCGCAGGCTTAAAGAGTGTAATCTGGCGATAAATGGGCACCTACGTGGTTTTACTCTACTTACAGCGGGATTCTCAAGTTACGACGGGATACTCTGGGAGCCTCTCGTGTGCCCCAGGAAAGTCCAATCTCCATATTATTGGCGAGGGGGAGTTGGGGATTGCTCTCGAGTCACTGCAGGTCAAGGAGACTTCTTCTAGGCTTGTGTCCAGAAACTCCGCGTTCCCCTTCAGTGGCGCTAGAGATCTCAGGATTGCATTCAATCTTCACCTGGCGAATCAGGTCACATTTTGAATTGAAGCAAGGAACTCCCCTATCCTCTCGAGTTGCGACGGCTATCTCTTGGAGCCCACTGTGTGGCCTAAAGGGAATCAAGCTTTCTTTTGGAGTTTTGAAAGGGAACTCGGGATTGATCACTAGGCCCTGCAGGAAAAGAAGGCCCTCATCTCGTGATGTCGGCGGAATATCATGTTTTTTTCTTGAGGTGCGCTCAACGTGTGTCGTTTCTCTTGAGTTACAATGGGTAACTGAGGGAGCCTTTTGTGTGGTCCCAGGTAAGTCTCGTCTCTATTCTAGTGGCGAGAAGGCCCTGGGATGGCTCGCAAGTCACGGCAGGGGAATCAGGCTTCAAGACGTGTTGAAGGAGGTATCTTGAGGTGTTTCTGGAGTTGCGGTAAGAATCCCTAGGATCCCTCAGCTTGTGACTGTGATGTCTGGGAGCTTCTGTTTGTGCCTATGGAAAGGCTGGAATACTGTGGTGTTGAGAGGGTTGTCTTGGGACACCCCTAGGTTCAGTGCAATGGAAGAGGGCCGTATCCTGAGTTGAGGCGGGAATCTCAGGCTTCCTGTCCTGTTGTGACATCGATCCTGGGGTCTTTGTGGGTTTTGAACAGGGAGTCAGGCCTCGTCTTGTGTGAAGGCATGTAACTCCACTTGCCTCTTGAGTTGTTCATGAGGTATCAGGCCACTTGTCGAGTTGTACTTGGAACCAGCGGCTTTTTTTTTTTTTTGGAACCATCCACCATCGGGAGGATGCACCCAGGATGTCAGTGACCCTTCGTGTTGTGAGTTCATCCTTGGGGTTTCATTCAAAGAGGTGCCCAGGACTTCTCTTGAGTTGATGAGGAAATCGGTGTATTTTGGAATATTACACGACCCACGAGGCTTCCTCTCGAGTTTCCAAGTGAGACCGGCCTCCTCCTGAGGTGGGACGGGAAGGTCGGGATCCCTTTCTATACAAAGCAGAGAGTCGACCCTCATGTCGAGATCAGGAGGGAAGAAGGGGCTCAGATGAAGTTGTGCTGGGAACCTCGGTGTTCCTCTCCAATGAGACCGGTATGTTGGGCAACATTTTAAGTTTCATCAAGGGTATAAAGTTCCGTTTCAATGTTCAAGTGGGTTCGTGGGATTTCTCTCAAGACGCTGCAGCGGGAAAGGACCTCATCTAGTTATGACTAGGCAACCACGTGGTTTTTCTCGACTTACAACGGGTTTCTCGAGTTATGACGGGGAACTCAGGAAGCCTCTCCTGTGGTCCCAGGTAAGTCCAATCTCCATTTGATTGGTGAGGGGGAGCTACAGATTGCTTTCGAGTCACTGCAGGGCAAAGAGACTTCTTCTATGCGTGTGTCCAGAAACTCTGTGTCCCCTTCAGTGGCTCTAGGGATCTAGGGGTTGCAATCAAGCTGCACCCGGGGAGTCAGGCCTCGTGTCTAGTGGAAGCAAAGAACTCCCCTCTCCTCTTGAGTTGTGACGGCTATCTCTTCGAACCCATTGTGTGGTCTAAAGGGAATCAAGTCTTCTGTGAAGTTTTGAGGGGGACTTGGTATTGCTCTCTAGGCCCTGCAGGAAAAGAAGGGCCTCATCTTGCAATGTTGGGGGAATCTCATTTTTTTTTCTCGAGCTGTGGCTCGACGTTTGGTGTTTCTCTCGAGTTACGACAGGGAACTCTGGGAGCCTCTTGTGTTGCCCCAGGGAAGTCCAGTCTCCATTCGAATAGCGAGGAGGGCCCAGGATGTCTCCTGAGTCATGGAAGGGGAATTGGGCCTCAAAACATGTTGAAGGGGGTATCTCAAGGTCTTTCTCGAGTTGTGGTAAGAATCCCTACGTTCCCTCAGTCTGTGACAGTGACCTCTGCAAGCTTCTCTTGATGCCTATGGGAAGGCAGGAATGCTGTGGAGTTGAGAGGGTTGTCTTGGGATACCCCTGGGTTCAGTGCAATGGAAGAGGGCCTCATCTTCATTTGAGGTGGGAATCTCAGGTTTCCTCTCCTGTTCTGGCATTGATCTCGGGGTCTTTGCGGGTTTTGAACAGGGAGTCAGGCCTCGTCTTGTGTGGAGGAATGGACCTCCACTTGCCTCTGAGTTGTTCATGGGGTGTCAGGCCACTTGACGAGTTGTACTTGTAACCAGCGGCTTTTTTTGGAAGGATGCACTCAGGGTGTCAGTGCCCCTTCATGTTGTGAGTTCATTCTTGGGGTTCCATTCGAAGAGGTGCCCAGGCATCAGGACTTCTCTTGAGTGGACAGGGAAATTGGTGTCTTTCAGAATGTGGCATGACCCACGAGGCTTCCTCTTGAGTTTCCACGTGAGACTGGCCTCGTCCTGAGGTGGGACGGGAAGATCGAGATCCCTTTCCAGACAAAGCAGGGGAATCGACCCTCAAATGGAGATCAGGAGGGGAGAAGGGGCTCAGATGAAATTGTGCCAAGAACCTAGGTGTTCCTCTCCAGTGAGACCAGTATTTTGGACAGCATTTTAAGTTTCATCAAGGGTGCCAATTTCCATTTCAATGATCAAGTGTGTTCGTGGGATTTCTTTCAAGACGCTGCAGTGGGAAAGGGCCTCATCTGCCAATGCCTGGGCAACCACGTGGTTTTTCTCGACTTACAGTGGGATTCTCGAGTTATGACAGGGAACTCAGGGAGCCTCCCTTTTTGCCCCACGGATGTCCAATATTCATTCGAATGGCGAGGGGGAGCTGGGGATTTCCCTTGAGTTGCTGCAGGGCAAAGAAACCTCTTCTAGGCTTGTGTCCAGAAACTCCGTGTTCCCCTGCAATGGCGCTAGCCATCTCGGGGTTGCATTCAAGGTGCACCGAGGAGTCAGCCCTTTTCTTGAGTTTAAGCAAAGTACTCTGCTCTCCTCTCAAGTTGTGGCGGGTGTCTCTTGGAGCCCACTGACTACTTAAAAGGAGCCAAACCTCCTGTGATATTTTGAGAAGGGACTCGGCATTGCTCTCTACTGCCTGCAGGAAAAGAAGACATTAATTTTGCAATAACGGAGGAATCTTGTGGTTTTCTTGAGCTCTGGCTTGATATGTGGGGTTTCTCGAGTTACGACGAGGAATTCAGGGAGACTCTCATGTGACCCCAGGGAAACCCATTCTCCATTCAAGTTTCAAGTGTGTGTGCAGCATAGCTCTCGAGTCACAACAGGGGAATTGGGACTCAAGATGAGATGAAGATGGCATCTCGATGACTTTCTCGAGTAGCAGCTCAAAAGCCTGTGTTCCCCCGACTTGTGACGGTCACTGCAGGTAGCTTCTCATGGTGCCTATAGGAAGTCAGGAATACTGTGGATTTGGGAGGGGCCTCTTGGGACTTCACACAGATGTTACAATGGAAGAGGGCCTCTTCTCGAGTTCAGGCGGGAATCTCATGGTTTCTCTCCTGTTCCGACGTGGGTCTCGGTTTGTGTATGCTGTTTAAAACAGGGAGTCAGGTCTTGAATTGTTTGGAGGCATGGAACTCTGCTCTCGTCTCAAATTGTCAAAGGGGTTTCAGGCTTCCAGGCGAGTTGAATTTGGGGCCTGAGGGTCTATTTAAATTAGCACCGGGGCATAAGAACTCCCTTCATGTTGTGGGTTTATTCTGGCTGACATTCGAATCGGTACAAGGGAATGAGGCTTGATCTCGAATGGATGGGGAAATAAGTGGCTTTCGAATTGTGACAAGACCCTGGGGTTCCACTCTAGTATCAAGTAGATACCAGCCTCCTCTCAGGGATGAAATGGATGTTGGTAGTACTTTCCAGGTGAAACGGGGCAATCGACCCTCATCTCGACCTGAGTAGTAGAAATCGGGGCGCTTATTGACTTGTGGTGGGAAACTCAGCATTCGTCTGGAGTGGGGACGAGTATCTGGGGAAACTTCTGGATTTTGGAAAGGATGTCAAGTACCCTTTCAAGTTCCAAGAGGGAAAGTGGGCTTTCTTTGGAAACACTGCAGCGTAAAAGGGCTTCCTCAAGTGTGCAGGGGAGAACTGTGTGGGTTGCGTGGAGTTGTGGTGGGAAGCTTAGGGTTCCTCACGAGTTGCCTGTCTACTTGGGGGACCTGCTCATGTCTCCTCAGGGAAGTCAGATATTGTTTGACATTGCAATGGGCAGCTTGGGATTCCTGGTGCATCGCTGCAGAGATGAATAGGGCCTCATCTCGAGGTGAGGCGGGAACCTCATGGTTCCTCTACATTTCTGACATCCATCTTGGGGTCTCTGCTGAGTTGGAACAGGGGATTCAGGCCTCGTCTAATGTTGAGTAACGGAAGTCCTCTTGCTCCTAGAGTTGTTCATGGGGTTTCAGGCCACTTGTCGAGTTCTATTTGTAAATTGAAGCTTTCTCAGGAGGATGAAAAAGTTGTGTCAGAGCCCCTTCGTGTTGTGACTTCATCATAAGGGTTACATTCGAAGAGGTGCCCGGGCATCAGGACGTGTCTTGAGTGGGTGGGAAAATCGGTGTCTTTCGGAATGTGGCATGACCCATGAGGCTTCCTCTCGAGTTTCAATGTGAGACCAGCCTCCTCCTGAGGTGTGACGAGTGGGTTGGGATCCCTTTCCAGACAAAGCAGGGGAATCGACCCTTCTGTCGAGATAACGAGGGAGAAGGGGCTTTGATTAAGTTTTGTCAGGAAATTCGGTGTTCCTCTCGAATGAGACGGGTATATTGTGAAACTTTTTGAGTTGCATCAAGGGTGTCAAGAACCGTTTCGAATTTCAAGAGGGAAAGTGGGATTTCTCTCGAAGCACTGCAGGGGGAAAGGACCTCATCTTGCAATGACAGGGAAACCTCAAGGTTTTTCTCGAGCTGTGGTGGGAATCTCAAGTTACAACCCGGAACACAGCGAGATTCTTATGTTGCCCCATGGAAATCCAATCTCTATTCGAGTTGCCAGGGGGAGGTGAGGATTGCTCTTGAGTCACTGCAAGGCAAATAGACCTCATCTAGGCTTCTGTCTAGAAATTCCATGTTCGTCCCCATGGGCAACAGGGATCTGGAGGTGGCATTCGAGGTTCACCTGGGGAGTCAGGCCTTGTCTCGAGAGGAAGCAAAGAACTCCTCTCTCCTCTCAAGTAGCAACGGGTATCTCTTGGAGCCCATTCATGGCCTTAGGGACTCAAGCCTCCTGTGAAATTTTGAGAGGGGACTAGAGATTGCTCTCTAGGCCCTGCAGGAAAAGAAGGCATTCATGTGGTGATAATGGGGGAATCTCGTGGTTTTTTCCGAGCTCTGGCGCTATGTATGGAGTTTGTCTCAAGTTACGATGGGCAACTCAGGGGGCCTCTCGTATGGCCCCAGGGAAGTTCAGTTTCCATTCGAGTTGTGAGTGGGAGTGTGGCATTGCTCTCGAGTCAAGACTAGGGAATCTGGACTCAAGATGCAGTGAAGAGCAATTTGGAGGACTTTCTCGAGTTGCGTCAGGAAACCCTGGGTTGCCTCGACTTGTGATGGTCACCACAAGGAGCTTTTCATGGTGCCTATAGGAAGTCAGGAATACTGTGAATTTGGGAGGGGCTTCTTGGGACTCCATGGGGCCGTTGCAATGGAAGAGGGCCTCATCTCGAGTGGAGGCAGGAACCTCAGAATTTCTCTCCTGTGCTGACGTGGGTCTCGGGTTGTGTATGCCGTTTCAAACAGGGAGTCAGGTCTCGAGTTGTGTGGAGGCATGAGACTCTGCTTTCCTCTAGAGTTGTCAAAGGAGTTTCAGGCCTCCAGGCGAGTTGAATTTGGGACCTGGGACTCTTTTCAAATTAGCACCTGGGCACCAAAACTCCCTTCATGTTTTGAGTTTATTCTCGGCTGACATTCGAATCTGTGCAAGGTAATCAGGCCTGATCTCGAGTGGATGGGGAAATATGTTGCTTTTGAATTGTGACAAAACCCCCGGTTTCCACTCGTGTCAAGTAGATACCAGCCTGCTCTCAGGGGTGAAGTGGACGCAGGCATTCCTTTCCAGGTGAAGCAGGGCAATCGACCCTCATCTTGACTGGAGAAGGGGAAATGAGGGCGTTTCTTGACTTGTGGTGGGAAACTCAGTGTTCATCTCAAGTGTGGACATGTATCTGTGCAAACGTCTCCATTTTGGAAAGCGTGTCAAATATGCTTTCAAGTTCTAAGACGGAAAGTGGGCTTTCTTTGGAAACACTGATGCGTAAAAAGTCCTCCTCAATCATTCAGGGGAGAATTGCGAGGTTTGTGTGATGTTGAGGCGGGAAGCTTAGGGTTCATCTCGAGTTGCCTGTCAACCTTAGGTACCCGCTTGTGTATCCTCAGGGAATTCAGATCTCTTTGACATTGCAAGGGGCAGCTCAGAATTCCATGTGCATCGCTGCAGGGATGAATAGGGCCTCATCTCAAGTTGAGGTGGGAATCTCAGTGTTCCTCTCCATTTCTGACATCAATCACTGCGTCTCTGTGGAGTTGGAAGAGGGGAGTCAGGCCTCATCTTTTGTTGAGGCACAGAACTCTGCTGGACCCTCGAATCATTCATAAGGTGTCAGGCCACTTGTCCAGTTGTATTTGGAACCTGCAGTGCTCTCCTGAGGATGCAACCATGGTGTCAGACATCCTTCATGTTGTGACTTTATCCTTGGGGTTATACTCGAAGAGGTGCCCGGGCATCGGGATTTATCTTGAGTGGACGGGGAAATCGGTGTTTTTTTGGAATGTAGTAAGACCCACGAGGCTTCTTCTCAAGTTTCAAAGTAAGACCGGCCTCCTCCTGAGGTGGGACAGGAAGGTGGGTATCCCTTTCCAGACAAAGCATGGGAATCGACCCTCATGTCGAGATAAGGTGGGAATAAATGACAAGAATAAGATGTGCCATTAAACTCGGCGTTCCTCTCGTATGAGACCAGTGCGTCGGGCAACAATTTCATTTGCATCAAAGGTGTCAAGTACTGTTTCGAATTTCAAGTGGGAACATGGGATTTCTCTCAAAACGCTGCAGCTGGAAAGGGCCTCATCTCGCGATGACTGGGAAACCACGTGGTTTTTCTCGAGCTGCAGTGGGATTCTCGAGTTATGACGGGAATCTCATGGAGCCTCTCTTCTGACCCCAGGAAGTCTCGTCTCCATACAAGTTGTGAGGGGGAGCTGGGGATTGCTCTACAGTCACTGCAGGGCAAATATACCTCTTCTAGGCTTGTGTCCAGAAACTCCATTTTTCCCTCTAGTGGCAACAAGAATCTTGGGGTTGCATTCAAGTTTCACCCAGGGAGATAGGCCTCATCTCAAGTTGAAGCAAAGATCTCCGCTCTCCTCTCAAGTTGCAACGGCTAACTCTTGGAGCCCATTGTGTGGCCTAAAGGAAGTCAAGCCTTCTGTGGAGTTTGGAGAGGGGACTCGGGATTGCTCTCTAGGCCCTACAGGAAAAGAAGGGCCTCATCTCATGATGTCTGGGAAATTGCGCGTGTTTTTTCTCGAGCTGCGGCTCGATGTGTGGGATTTCTCTAGAGTTACCATGGGGAACTCAGGGAGCCTCTCTTGCAGCCCTAGGGAAGCCCAGTCTCCATTCGACTTGTGAGGGGTAGCCCGGGATTGCTCTCAAGTCACTGCAGGGTAATCGGGCCTCAAGACATGTTGAAGGGGGAATCTCGAGGTCTTTCTCGAGTTTTGACAGGAAACCCTGGGTTCCCTGGCCTTATGACGATGACCTCAAGGAGCTTCTCATGGTGGCTATGGGAAGGCATTAATACTGCAGAGTTTAGAGGGGCGTCTTTGGACTCCACTGGGGTCAGTGCAATGGAAGAGGGTCACATCTTGAGTTGAGGCGGGAATCTCAGGTTTCATCTCAAGCTCTGACATCGATCTCAGGGTCTCTGCAGACTTGGAACACAAATTCAGGCCTCGTCTTGTGTGGAGGCATGGAACTCTGCTTGCCTCTCGAGTTGTTCATGGGTGTCAGGCCACTTGTTGAGTTGGATGTGGAACCTGCGGCTTTTTTGGGAGGATGCAACCTGGTTGTCTCTGCCTCTTCAAGTTGTGACTTCATCCTCGGGATTACATTCAAAGAAGTGCCCAGGCATCGGGACATATGTTGAATGGACAGGAAAATCTGTCTTTCAGAATGTGGCATGACCCACGAGGCTTCCTCTCGAGTTTGCAAGTGAGATTGTGCTCCTCCTGAGGGGGGATGGTAAGGTTGGGATCCTTTTCCAGAAAAAGCACGGGAATTGACCCTCATGTCGAAATCAGGAGGGGAGAAGTGGCTCAGATTAAGTTGTGCCAGGAAATTTGGTGTTACACTCGATTGAGAGGGGTATATCAGGGAACTTTTTGAATTGCATCAAGGTTGTCAAGTACTGTTTTGAATTTCTAGAGAGAAAATGGGATTTCTTTCGAGGCACTGCAGGAGGAAAGGGCCTCATCTCACAATGATGGGGGAACTTCATGGTTTTTCTCAAGTTTCACCGGGAATCTCGAGTGATGACCTGCAATTCAAGAAGCCTCTTGTGTTGCCCCAGGGAAGTCCAGTCTCCATTCGAGTTGCGAGGGGGAGCTGGGGATTGCTCTCAATTCACTGCAGGGCAAATAGACCTCATCTAGGCTTCTGACCAAAAATCCCCTCTTCATCTCCACTGGTTACAGGGGTCTTGGCTTTGCATTCAATGTTCACCTGTGGAGTCTGGCTTCATCTCGAGTTGAATCAAAGAACTCCACTTTCCTCTCGAGTTGCAACAGGTAACTCTTGGAGCCAATTGATGGTATAAAGGCAGTCAAGCTTCCTGTCAAATTTTGAGAGGGGACTCGTGATTGCTCTCTAGGCCCTTCAGGAAAAGCAGGTACTTACCTCGCGACGATGGGGTAATCTCATGGTTTTTCTTGAGGGATTTATCTCGACTTACGACAGGGAACTCAGGGAGCCTGTCGTGTGGCCCCAGCTAACTCCAGTCTCTATTCGAGTAGCGAGTAGGAGAGTGGAATTTCTCTCGAGTCACGGCAGGGGATTTTGGACTCAAGACGCAATGAAGAGGGAATCTCAAGGACATTCTCGAGTTGCAGCACAAAACCCTGGGTTCCCTCGACTTGTGAAGGTCACCGCAGGGAGCTTCTCATGGTTCCTATAAGAAGTCAGGAATACTGTGGATTTGGGCAGGTCTTCTTGGGAATACAAGGTGTCGTTACAATGGAAGAGGGCCTCATCTCGAGTGGAGGCAGGAACCTCAGAGTCTCTCTCCTGTTCTGACGTGGGTTTTGGGTTGTGTATGCCCTTTAAAACAGGGAGTCAGATCTCGAGTTGTGTGGAGGCATGGAACTCTGCTTTCCTCTCGAACTGTCAAAGGGTTTTCAGGCCTCCAGGTGAGTTGAATTTGGGACCTGAGGCTCTATTTGAATTATCACCGGGGTACCAGAACTCACTTCGTGTTGTGAGTATATTCTTGACTGACATTCAAATCTGTGCAAGGGAATCAGGCCTTATCTCAAGAGGATGGGGAAATACATGGCTTTCAAATTGTGACAACAACTATGGGTTCTACTCCAGTGTCAAGTAGATACCAGCCTCGTCTCAGGGGTGAAATGGACGTTGGCATTCCTTTCCAGGTGAAGCAGGGCAATCGACCCTCATCTCGACTTGAGGAGGTGAAATTGGGTTGCTTCTTGACTTGTGGCAGGAAACTCAGTGTTCATCTCTAGTGAGGATGGGTATCTAGGGAATAGTCTAGATTTCGGAAGGAGAATCAAGTACACTTTCGAGTTCCAAGAGGTGAAGTGGGCTTTCTTTGGAAATGCTGCATTGTAAAAGAGCCTCCTCAAGCGTGCTGGGTATAATTGCTTCTGATGCGTGGAGTTGTGGCGGGAAGCTTAGGGTTACTCTCCAGTTGCTTGTCGACCTGGGGGACCCACTCGTGTCTATCAGGGAAGTCAGATCTCCTTTGATGTTGCAAAGGGCAGCTTGGAATTCCTCTTACATTGCTGCAGGGATGAATAGGGCCTAATCTTGAGTTAAGGCGGGAAGCTCTGGGTTCCTCTCCATTTCTGACATCGATCTCGGGGTCTCTGCCGAGTTGGAACAGGGGGATTAGGCCTCGTATTGTGCTGAGGCCTAGAACTCCGCTTGCGCCTCGCATTGTTCATGGGGTGTCAGGCCAATGGTCGAGTTGTATTTGGAACCTGCAGCTTTCTCCAGAGGATGCAACCGTGGTGTCAGAGCCATTTTGTGTTGAGAGTTCATCCTCGAGGTTACATTCGAAAAGGTGCACGAGCATCGAGACTTATCTTGAGTGGACGGGGAAAATGGTGTCTTTTGGAATGTGGCACGAACCACAAAGCTTCCTCTCGAGTTTCAATGTGAGACCGGCCTCCTCCCGAGGTGCAAAGGGAAGGTCGGGATGCCTTTCCAAACAAAGCAGGGGAATCGACCCTCATGTCGAAATAAGGAGGGAAAAATATGCTCAGATTAAATTGTGCCGGTAAACTAGCTCTTCCTCTCAAATGAGACTGGTATGTTGGGCAATATTTTAAGTAGCATCAAGGGTGTCAAGTACCATTTTGAATTTCAAGTGGGAACGTGAGATTTCTCTCAAGATGCTGCAGTGGGAAAGGGCCTCATCTCTTGGTGACTGGGGAACCATGTGGTTTTTCTCAAGTTATGGTAGGATTCTCGAGTTACAACGGGGAATGCAGAGAGCCTCTCGTGTTGCTCCAGGGAAGTCCAATCTCCTATTGAGTTGTGAGTGGGAGTCACTGCGGGGCAAATATACTTCATCTAGGCTTCTGCCCAGAAATTCCGTGTTCGTCTGCAGTGGAGACAAGGATCTTGGTGTCACTTCATGGTTCAACAGGTGAGTCAGCCCTCGTCTCGAGTTGAAGCAAAGAACTCTGCTTTCCTCTCGAGTTGTGACAGGTATTTCTTAGAGCCCATTGATGCCCTAAAGGGAGTCAAGCCTACTGTGAAATTTTGAGAGTGGACTTGGGAATATTTCATGCAAAGATGGGCTCGATAAAGGACAGAAATGGTATGGACCTAACAGAAGCAGAAGATATTAAGAACAGATGGCAAGAATACACAGAAGAACTGTACAATAAAGATGTTCATGATGCAGATAATCATAAAGGTGTGATGACTGACCTAGAGCCAGACATCCTGGAATGTGGGGTCAAGTGGGCCTTAGAAAGCATCACTATGAACAAAGCTAGTGGAGGTGATGGAATTCCAGTTGAGCTATTCCAAGTCCTAAAAAATGATGCTGTGAAAGTGCTGCACTAAATATGCCAACAATTTTGGAAAACTCAGCAGTGGCCACAGGACTGCAAAAAAGCAGTTTTCATTCCAATCCCAAAGAAAGGCAATTCCAAAGAATGCTCAAACTACTGCACAATTGCACTCATCTCACATGATAGTAAAATAATGCCCAAAATTCTCCAAGCCAGGCTTCAGCAATATGTGAACCGAGAACTTCCTGATGTTCAAGCTGGTTTTAGAAAAGGCAGAGGAACCAGAGATCAAATTGCCAACATCCACTAGATCGTGGAAAAAGCAAGAGAGTTCCAGAAAAGCATCTATTTGTGCTTTATTGACTATGCCTAAGCCTTTGACTGTGTGGATCACAATAAACTGTGGAAAATTCTAAAAGAGATGGGAATACCAGACCACCTGATCTGCCTCTTGAGAAATTTGTATGCAGGTCAGGAAGCAACAGTTAGAACTGGACATGGAAAAAGAGACTGGTTCCAAATAAGAAAAAGAGTTCGTCAAGGCTGTATATTGTCACCATGTTTATTTAACTTATATGCAGAGTACATCATGAGAAATGCTGGACTGGAAGAAACACAAGCTGGAATCAAGATTGCTGGGAGAAATAACAATAACCTCAGATATGCAGATGACACCACCTTTATGGCAGAAAGTGAAGAGGAACTAAAAAGCCTCTTGATGAAAGTGAAAGTGGAGACTGAAAAAGTTGGCTTAAAGCTCAACATTCAGAAAACGAAGATCATAGCATCCAGTCCCATCACTTCATGGGAAATAGATAGGGAAACAGTGGAAGCAATGTCAGACTTTATATTTCTGGGCTCCAAACTCACTGTAGATGGTGACTGCAGCCATGAAATTAAAAGACGCTTACTCCTTGGAAGGAAAGTTATGACCAACCTTGATAGCATATTGAAAAACAGAAACATTACTTTGCCAACAAAGGTTCGTCTAGTCAAGGCTATGGTTTTTCCTGTGGTGATGTATGGACCTGAGAGTTGGACCATGAAGAAGGCTGGCACCGAAGAATTGATGCTTTTGAACTGTGGTGTTGGAGAAGACTCTTGAGAGTCCGTTGGACTGCGAGGAGATCCAACCAGTCCATTCTGAAGGAAATCAACCGTGGGATTTCTTTGAAAGGAATGATGCTGAAGCTGAAACTCCAGTACTTTGGCCACCTCATTCGAAGAATTGACTCACTGGAAAAGACTCTCATGCTAGGAGGGATTGGGGGAAAGAGGAGAAGGGGACAATAGAGGATGAGATGGCTGGATGGCATCACTGACTCTATGGACGTGAGTCTAAGAGGACTCCGAGAGTTGGTGATGGACAGGGAGGCCTGGCATGCTGCAATTCGTGGGGTCTCAAAGATTTGGACACGACGGAGCGACTGATCTTATCCTATCTTAGGCTTCTGTCCAAAAATTCCTTTTTCATCTCCAGTGGCGACAGGGATCTCGGGGTTGCCTTCAAGGTTCACCCGGGAAGTCAGGTCTCCTATCGAGTTGAAGCAAAGAACTCCACCCTTCTCTCGAGTTGGAACCGATATCTCTTGGAGCATATTGATGGCCTAAAGGGAGTCAAGCCTCCTGTGAAATTTTGAGAGGGGACTCATGATTGCTCACTGGGCCCTGCAGGAAAAGAAGGCATTCATCTCGCGATGTGAGGGGAATCTCATGGCTTTTCCGAATTCTGGTGTGACGTGTGAGGTTTGTCTCGAGTTACAAAGTGGTACTCAGGGAGCCTCTCGTGTGGCCCCAGTGAAGTCCAGTCTCCATTCGAGTTGCGAGTGGGAGGGCGGCATTGGTCTCAAGTCACAGTAGGGAAATTGGGAGTCAAGACGCAATGAAGAGGGAATCTCGAGGACGTTCTCGAGTTGCGGCACAAAACCCTGGGTTCCCTCGAATTGTGAAGGTCACTGCAGGGAGCTTCTCATGGTGCCTATAGGAAGTCAGGCATACTGTGTATTTGTGAGGTTCCTCATGGGACACCACAGGGACGTTGCAATGAAAGAGGTCCTCATCTCGAGTTGAGGCAGGAACCTCAGGGTTTCTTTCCTTTTCTGACGTTGGTCTCGGGTTGTGTATGTCATTTCAAAGAGAGAGTCAAGTCTTGACTTGTGTGGATGCATGAAACTCTGCTTTCCTCTCGAATTGTCAAAGGGGTTTCAGACCTACATGGGAGTTGAATTTGGGACCTGGGGCTCTATTCGAATTAGCACCGGGGCACTGGGACATCCTTCATTTTGTGAGTTTATTCTCGGCTGACATTCAAATCAGTGCAAATGAATCAGGCCTGATTTCGAGTGGATGGGAAAATACGTGTCTTTCTACTTGTGACACAACCCCCGGGTTCCATTGTAGTTTCCAGTAGATAACAGCCTCTTCACAGGGGTGAAATGGACGTCGGCATTCCTTTCCAGGTAAAGCAGTGAAATCGACCCTCATCTCGACTTGAGGAGGGGAAATTGGGGCACTCCTTGATTTATCGCAGGAAACAGCGTTTGTCTCGAGTGGGGACGAGTATGTAGGGAAACTTGAGGATCTCAGAAAGAGTGTCAAGTACCCTTTCGAGTTCCAAAAGGGAAAGTGGGCTTTCTTTGGAAACGCTGCAGCATAAAAGGGCCTCTTCAAGCATGCAGGGGAGAATTGTGTGGGTTGCATGGAGTTGCAGTGGGAAGTTTAGGGTTCCTCTCAAGTTGCATTTCAACCTGGGGTACCCGCTCGTATCTCATCAGGGTAGTCAGATCTAGTTTAACACGGCATGGGCCAGCTTGGGATTCCTCGTGCATCACTGCAGGGATGAATAGGGCCTCATCTTGAATTGAGGCGGGAACCTCATTGTTCCTCTCCATTTCTGACACTGATCTCGGGGTCTCTATGGAGTTGGAATAGGGGAGTCAGGTCTCTTCTTGTGCTGAGTCACAGAACTTCGCTTTCCCCTAGAGTTGTTCATGGGGTGTCAGCCCACTTGTCGTGTTGTGTTTGGAACCTGCACCTTCTTCAGAAGGATGCAACCAGGGTGTCAGTGCCCTTTCGGGTTGTGACTTCATCCTTGGGGTGAGAGTTGTAGAGGTGCCTGGGCATCGGTACTTAACTTGAGTGGACGGGGAAATCGGTGTCTTTGGGAATGTGGCACGATCCACGAGGCTTCCTCTTGAGTTTCAAAGTGAGAATGGCCTCCTCCTGAGGTGCAATGGGAAGGTCGGTATACCTTTCCGGACAATGCAGAGGAATCGATACTCATGTCATGATAAGAAGGGAAGAAAGGGCTCAGATTAAGCTGTGCCGGGAATCTCGGTGTTCCTCTAGAATGAGACCATTATGTCAGGCATCATTTTAAGTGTGTCATGTACCGTTTCAAATTTCAACTGGCAACGTGGAGTTTCTCTCAATACACTGCAGCTGGAAAGGGCCTCATCTGGCGATGATGGGGGAACCACGTGGATTTTCTGGAGTTGCAATGGAATTCTCGAGTTACGATGAGGAACTCAGGGAGCCTCTGTGTGGCCTCGGGGAAGTCCAATCTCCATTCGAGTTGTGACGGGGAGCTGGGGATTGCTCTCGAGTCGCTGCAGGGCAAATAGACCTCTTCTAGGCTTGTGTCCAGAAACTCTCTGTTCCCCTCCATTGGCGACAAGGATCTTGGAGTTGCATTCAAGGTTCAACCAGTGATTCAGGACTCATCTCGAGTTGAAGCAAAGAACTCCGCTCTACTCTCAAGTTGCAACGGCTAACTCTTGGAGCCCATTGTGTGGCCTAAAGGGAATCAAGCCTTCTGAGGAGTTTTGAGAGGGGACTCCGTATTGCACTCTAGGTCCTGCAGGAAAAGATGGGCCTCATCTCGCGCTGTCGGGGGAATCTCGTGGTTTTTCTCTAGGGGCGGCTCGACGTGTGGGGTTTCTCTCGAGGTACGACGGGGAATTCAGGGAGCCTCTTTTATGGCCCCAGTGTAGTCCAGTCTCCAATCGAGTTGGGAGGGGGATCCCAGGATTGCTCTCGAGTCACAGCAGTGTATTGGGCCTCAAGAGGAGTTGAAGGGGGAATCTCGAGGTCTTTCTGGAGTTTCAGCAGGAAATCCTGTGTTCCCTGGAATTGTAAGGGTGACGTCAGGGAGCTTCTCATGGTGCCTATGGGAAGGCAGGGGTACTGTAGAGTAGAGAGGGGCATCTTGGGACTCCACTGGACGCAATGCAATGGAAGTCAACCTCATCTTGATTTGAGGAGGGAATATCCGGTTTCCTCTCCTGTTCTGACATCGATCTTGGGGTCTTTACGGATTTGGAACAGGGAGTCAGGCCTCGTCTTGTGTTGAGGCATGGGACTCCGCTTGCCTCTCAAATTATTCATGGAGTGTCAGGCAACTTGTTGAGTTGTATTTGGAATCTACGATTTTTCAAGATAATGCAAGTGGGGTGTCAGTGCCCCTTCGTGTTTTGACTTCATCCTCAGTGTTACATTTCAAGAGGTGCCCAGGCATTGAGACTTATTTTGAGTGGACTGGGAAATCGGTGTCTTTCAGAATGGGGCACAACCCACGAGTATTCCTCTCGAGTTTCAATGTGAGACTGGCCTCCTCCTGAAGTTGGACAGGAAGGTTGGTATCCCTTTCCACACAAAGCAGGGGAATCAACCCTCATGTCCAGATCAGGAGGGGAGAAGGGACTGAGATTAAGTTTGCCGGGGAACTTGGTGTTCCTCTTGAAAGAGACGGGTATGCCAGGTAACTTTTTGAGTTGCATCAAGGGTGTCAATTACTTTTTTCAATTTCAAGAGGGAAAGTGGGATTTCTCTCGAGGCACTGCAGGGGGAAAGGGCTTCAACTCATGGTGATGGGGGAACCTCATGGTTTTTCTAGAGTTGCGGTCAGAATCTCGAGTTATGACTCGGAATTCAAGGAACTTTTGGTGTTGCCCCAGGTAAGTCCAATCTGCATTCTAGTTGCGAGGGGGAGCTGGAGATTGATCTCGAGTCACTCCAGGGCAAATAAACCTCATCTCGGCTTCTGTCCAGAAATTCTTTGTTCGTCTCCAGTGGTGACAGGGATCTCGGGGTTGCATTCAAGGTTCACCCGGGGAGTCAGGCCTCGTCTCGAATTGAAGAAAAGAACTCTGCTCTCCTCTCTAGTTTTGAGGGGTATATCTTGAAGCCCATTGATGGCCTAAAGGGAGTCAAGCCTCCTGTGAAGTTTTGATAGGTGACTCGGGATATCTCCCTAGGTCCTGCAGGATATGAAGGCACTCATCTGGCAAAGATGGGGGAATCTCATGGTTTTTCTCGAACATGGTGAGATGTGTGGGGATTATCTCCAGATACGACAGGGAACTCAGGGAACCTCTTGTGTGGCCCCAGGGAAGTTTAGTGTCCACTCGAAATGTGAGTGGGTGTGCGGCATTGCTCTCAAGTCACGGCAGGGTAATCAGGACTCAAGACGCGATGAAGAGGGAATCTCGAGAACATTCTTGAGTTGGAGCATGAAACCCTGGATTCCCAGGACTTGTGATGGTCACTGCAGGGAGCTTCTCATGGTGCCTATAGGATGTCAGGAATACTGTGGATTTGGGAGGGGCATCTTGGGACACAACACCTTTGTTACACTGGAAGAGGGCCTCATCTCGAGTTGAGGCGGAAACCTCAGGATTTCTCTGCTGTTGTGACGTGGATCTCGGGTTGTGTATGCTGTTTCAAACAGGGAGTCAGGTCTCGACTTGTGTGGAGGCATGGAATTCTACTTTCTTCTCAAATTATCAAAGGGGTTTCAGGCCTCCAGGCGAGTTGAATTTGGGACCTGGGGCTCTATTGGAATTAGCACTGGAGCACCAGACCTCCCTTCATGTTATGAGTTTACTCTCGGCTGACATTCAATCAGTGCAATTGAATCAGGCCTGACCTCGATTGGAGGGGAAGTACATGGCTTTCAAATTGTGACAAGACCACTGGGTTCCACTCCAGTGTAAAGTAGAAAACAGCCTCTTCTCAGGGGCGAAGTGGACGTCTGCATTCCTTTCCAGTTGAAGCAGGGGAATCAACCCTCGTTTCGACTTGAGGAGGGAAAATCAGGGTGGTACTTGACTTGTGGAGGGAAACTCAGCATTCATCTCGAGGGGGGACGTGTATCTGAGGAAACTTCTGGATTTCTGAAAGAGTGTCAATTACCCTTAGGAGTTCCAATAGGGAAACAGGGCTTTCTTTATAAACGCTTCAGAGTATAAGGTCCTACTCAAGCTTGCACGGGAGAATTTCTTGGGTTGGGTGTGGTTGTGGCGGGAAGCTTAAGATTCCTCTAGAGTTGTGTATCAACCTGGGGGAATCACTCGTGTCTCCTCAGGGAAGTCAGATCTCCTTTGATGTTGCAAGGGGCAGCTCGGGATTCCTTGTGCATCACTGCAGGGATGAATAGGGCCTGATCTCGAGTTGAGGCAAGAACCTCAATGTTCCTCTCCATTTCTGACATTGATCTCAGAGTCTCTGCAGAGTTGGCACAGGGGAGTCAGGCCTCTTTTTGTGTTGAGGCACAGAAGGCCGCTTGCCCTTCGAGTTGTTCATGGAGTGTCATTCCCGTTGTCGAGTTGTATTTGGAACCTGCACCTTTCTCCGGAGGATGCAACCATGGTGTCAGAGCCCTTTCGCTGTGACTTTATCCTCGGCGTTACATTCCAAGAGGTGCCCGGGCATCGGGACTTATATTGAGTTGACGGGGAAATCGGTGTCTTTCGGAATGTAGCAAGATCCACGAGGCTTCCTCTCGAGTTACAATGTGAGACCGGCCTCCTCCTGAGGTGGGACGGGAAGTTTGGGATGCCTTTGCAGACAAAGCAGGAGAATCGACCCTCATGTCGAGAAAAGGAGGGAAGAAGTAGCTAAGATTTAGTTGTGCTGGGAAACTCGGGTTCCTCTCGAATGAGACTGGTATGTCAGGCAGCATTTTACGTTGCATCAATGGTGTCAAGTATTGTTTCAAAGTTGAAGAGGGAACGTGGGATTTCTCTCAAGATGCTGCAGTGGGAAAGGGCCTTATCTCGCGATGACTGGGGCACCACGTGGTTTTTCTCGAGTTGTGGTGGGATTCTCGAGTTTCGATGGGGAACTCAGGGAGCCTCTCATGTTTCCCCAGGGAAGTCCAATCTCCATTTGAGTTGCGAGGGGGAGCTGGGGATTTCTCTCAGGTTGCTTCAGGGCAAATTGACCTCTTCTAGGCTTGTGTCCAGAAACACCGTGTTCCCCTCCAGTGGCGACAAGGATCTCGAGACTGCATTCAACGTTCACATGGGGAGTCAAGCCTTGTCTCGAGTTGAAGCAAAGAACTCTGCTCTCCTCTTGAGTTGTGACGAGTAACTCTTGGGGCCCGTTTTGTGACCTAAAGGGTTTCAAGCCCTCTGTGGAGTTTTGAGAGGGGACTCAGGATTGCTCTCTAAGCCCTGCAGGACAAGAAGGGCCTCATCTTGCGATGTCAGGGGAATCCCGTGGTTTTTCTCAAGCTGCGTCTTGACGTGTGTGGTTTCTCTCGAGATACAACAGGGAAATCAGGGAGCCTCTTGTGTGGCCCCAGGGAATTCCAGGCTCCATTCGAGTTGCCAGGGGGAGACAGGGATTTTTCTCGAGTCACCGCAGGGGAATCAGGCCTGAAGACAAGTTGAAGTGGGAATCACGAGGTCTTTCTCCTGTTGCCTTCTCCTGAGATGTGAAGGAAAGGTCGGTTTCCTTTTCGAGAAAAAGCAGGGGAATCAACCCTCATGTCGATATCAGGAGGGGAGAAGGGGCTCAGACTAAGTTGTGTCAGGAAATTTGTTGTTTCTCTCGAGTGAGACCGGAATGCTGGGGAACTTTTTGAGTTGCATCAAGGGTGTCAAGTTCTGTTTCGAATTTTAAGAAGGAACGTGAGATTTCTCTCAAGACGCTGCAGTGAGAAATGGCCTCATTGCAATGACGGTGGAACCTGGTGATGTTTCTCGAGTTGAGGCATGATTCTCGAGTTATGATGGGGAACTCAGGGAGCCTCTCTTGTTGCCCCAGGGAAATCCAATCTCCATTCGATTTGTGACGGGGAGCTGGGGATTGCTCTAGAGTCACTGCAGGGCAAATAGACCTCATCTAGGTTTGTGTCCAAAAACTCCGTGTTCCTCTACTGTAGCGACAGGGATCTCAGGGTTGCATTTGAGGTTCACCCGGGGAGTCAGTCCTTATCTCGAGTTTAAGCAAAGAATTCCACTCTCCTCTCGAGTTGCAATGTGAATCTTGGAGCTCACTGAGTGGCCTAAAGGGATCAAGCCTCCTGTGGAATTTTGAGAGGGGACTCTGGATTGCTTTTTAGGACTTGTAGGAAAAGAAGGGCCTCATGTCATGAAGACGGGGGAAACTTGTGGTCTTTCTCTAGCTGTGGTGCGAAGTGTGGTTTTTCTCTCGAATTACGACGGGGAACTCAGGGAGCCACTCTTGTGGCCCCACTGTTGTCCAATCTCCATTCGAGTTGTAAGAGGGAGCATGGCATTACTCTAGAGTCACGGCAGAGGAATCGGACCTCAAGATGCATTGAAGCGGTAATCTCGAGGTCTTTTCCTAGTTTCTTCAAGAAACCCTGTGTTCCCTCGACTTGTGACGGTGACCTCAGGGAGCTTCTCATGGTGCCTATGGGATGTCACGAATAATTTGGAATTGGGAGGGGTCTCTCAGGACACCACTGGTGTTGGTGCAATGGAAGAGGGCCTCATCTCGAGTTGAGCTGGGAACTTCTGGGTTCCTCTCCTGTTCTGAGGTGGGTCTCGGGGTGTGTATGCCATTTCAAACAGGGAGTCACGTCTCAACTTGTGTGGAGGCATGGAACTCTGCTTTCCTCTCGAGGTGTCAAATGTGTTTCAGGCCTCCAGAGATCTCTTGCCTCCTCAGGCAAGTTGAATTTGGGACCTAGGGCTCTTTTTGAATTAGCAACTGGGACATATGAACTCCCTTTGTTTTGTGAGTTGATTCTCAGCTGACATTCAAATCGGTGCAAGGGAATCAAACCTGTTCTCGAGTGGAGGGGAAATACATGGCTTTCAAAATGTGACAAGACCCCTGGGTTCCTCTCCAATGTCAAGTAGATAACAGCCTCCTCTTCAGATGTGACAGGGATCTTGGCATTCCTTTCCAGGTGAAGCAGGGCAATCGGCCCTCATCTTGACGTGAAGAGGGGAAAACAGGGTTCTTCTTGACTTGTCGCAGGAAACTCAGTGTTCCTCTCAAGTGGGGACGGGTATCTAGGAGAAAATTCTGTAGTTTCCTAAAGCGTGTCAAGTACACTTTTGAATTCCAAGAGGAAACATGGGCTTTCTTTGGAAATGCTGCAGCATACAAGGGCCTCCATAAATGTGCAGGGGAGAATTTTGTGGTTTGCGTGGTGTTTTGGTGGGAAGCTTAGGCTTCCTCTTGAGTTGCGTGTCAATCTATGACCTGCACTGTCTCCTCAGGGAAGTCAGATCTCCATTGGCATTGTGAGGGGCACCTCAGGATTCCTCCCACATCGCTGAAGGGATAAATAGAGCCTCATCTCGAATTGAAGCGGGAACCTCAGGGTTCTTTCTATTTCTGACATCGATCTCGGGGTCTCTGTGGAGTTGGAACAGGGGACTGAGGCCTCGTCTTGTGTTGAGGCATGGAACTCCATTTGCCTCTGGAGTTGTTCACAAGGTGTCAGGCCACTTGTCGAGTTGTATTTGGAACCTGTGGCTGATTCTGTAGGATGCCACCAGAGTGTCACTGCCCCTTCATGTTGTGACTTCATCCTCAGGGTTACATTCGAAGAGGTGGCTGGGCATTGAGACTTACCTGGAATGGAAGGGAAAATTGGTGTCTTTCAGAATGTGGCACGACCCACGAGGCTTCCTCTCAAGTTTCATGTGAGACCGTCCTCCTCCTGAGGTGCAACGGGAAGGTCGGGATCCCTTTCCAGACAAAGCAGGGGAATCGACCCTCATGTTGAGTTGAGGAGGGGAAAAGGGGCTCAGATTAAGTTATGCAGGGAAACTCGGTGTTCCTCTCGAGTGAGACTGGTATGTCGGGGAACTTTTTGAGTTGTGTCAAGGCTATCAATTACTGTTTCTAATTTCAAGAGGTAATGTGGGATTTCTCTCGAGAAGCTGCAATTGGAAAGGGCCTCATCTCACAATGATGGGGAACCTCGTGGTATTTCTCGAGTTGCAACGGGATTCTCGACTTATGACGGGGAACTCAGGGAGACTCTCGTGTTGCCCCAGAGAAGTCCAATCTCCATTCGAGTTGTGAGAGGGAGCTGGGGATTACTCTCGAGTTACTTCAGGGCAAATATACCTCATCTAGGCTTCTGTCCAGAAACTCCGTGTTCCACTCCCATGGCGACAGGGATCTCAGGGTTGCATTCAGTTTAACCCAGGTAGTCAGGCCTCTTCACCAGTTGAAACAATGTACTCCGCTTTCCTCTCGGGTTGTGAAGGGTATCTCTTGGATCCCATTGAGTGGCCTAGAAGGAGTGTAAACTCCTGTGGAGTTTTGCGAGGGGAGTCGGGATTGCTCTCTAGGCCCTGCAAGAAAAGAAGGGCCTCATCTCGCCGTGATCAATGAATCTCATGGATTTTCTCGGGCTGTGGCACAATGTGTGTGGTTTCTCTCGAGTTTCTACGGGGAACTCAGGGAGCCACTCTTTTGGCCCCAGGGAATTTCAGTCTCCATTCGAGGTGCAACGGGGAATTTGGCAATTCTCTCCAGTCACAGAAGTGGAATCAGGCCTCAAGACGTGTTGAAGGGGGAATCTTGAGGTCTTTCTCGAGTTGCGGCAGGAAACCCTGGGTCCCTCGACTTCTGTCGTTGAACTCAGGGAGCTTCTCCTGGTTCCTATGGGAAGTCAGGAATACTGTGGAGTTGGGAGGGGCCTCTCGGGACTCCACTTGGGTCAGTGCAATGGAAGAGGGCCTCACCTCCAGTTGAGGTGGGACCTCGATTCCTCTCATGTTCAGACGTGGGTCTTGGGGTGGGTATGCCGTTTCAAACAGGGAGTCAGGTCTCAACTTGTGTGGAAACATGGAACTCTGTTTTCCTCTGGAGTTGTCAAAGGGGTTTCAGGCCTCCTTGTGAGTTGAATTTGGGACCTGGCGCTCTTTTCTAATTGGCCACTGGGGCATCAGAACTCCCTTCATGTTTTGAGTTGATTCTCTGCTGACTTTTTTTTTTATCAAGAATCTATTTTATTGATTATCAGAAACATTACAAACATCTAATATGAACAAATTGTAACATGACAGTATTTAGTTTGAACAATTAATACATTTCAGATATAATATTATACATATTTCAATGTTATTCTCCCCAATCATCTCACTCTCTCCCGGTCTCAGAGTCCAAAAGTCTGGTCTATACATCAGTGTCTCTTTTGCTGTCTCGTAAATAGGGTTTATTTTTACCATCTTTCTAAATTCCATATATATGCGTTAGTATACTGTATTTGTGTTTTTGTTTTTGGCTTACTTCGCTCTGTATAATAGGCTCCAGTTCCATCCACCTCCTTAGAACTGATTCAAATGTATTCTTTTTAATGGCTGAGTAATACTCCATTGTGTATATGTAGCACAGCTTGCTTATCCATTCATCTGTGGATGGACATCTAGGTTGCTTCCACGTTCTGGCTATTGCAAACAGTGCTGCTATGAACATTGGGGTACACGTGTCTCTTTCAATTCTGGTTTTCTCAGTGTGTATGCCCAGCAGTGGGATTGCTGGATCATATGGCAGTTCTGTTCCCAGTTTTTTGAGGAATCTCCAGACTGTTCTCCATTGTGGCTGTACCAGTTTGCATTCCCACCAACAGTGCAAGAGAGTTCCCTTCTCTCTGCACCCTCTCCAGCATTTATTGCTTGTGGACTTTTGGATCGCAGCCATTCTGATTGGCATGAAATGGTATCTCATAGTGGTTTTGATTTGCATTTCTCTGATAATGAGTGATGTTGAGCATCTTTTCATGTGTTTGTTAGCCATCTGTATGTCTTCTTTGGAGAAATGTCTATTTAGTTCTTTGGCCCATTTTTTGATTGGGTCATTTA